>JABAKA010008148.1:0-20251 GCA_018857285.1 Termitomyces sp. Mi166#008 | reverse complement strand
GTCGGTACCTCATGATGAGTCACAAAACAATCTCCCATACAATCCATCGATATCGCTTCATCCCGGGCCTCAAAATCAATGCATGATCTTCAAGAATTCATCACGATAATGTAACGGGCCTACGTAGCATTGTTGTTGCCTTATTGATCAGGGGACATATAACGAGTACCTCAGATTTCTGTTTCTTCGTTTTCCGACGCTCTGAAATGGTCCCCACAGAGGAGTCTTGGACTTGTTCGTTCTAGGGTCTAGGTTGAGAGGCCAATCTAAAATACAACTGTTAGAATAAGATGGTGAATGGAATTTTGTTACCTCATCAGAGAGTGATGTTCTTTCAATGATGATATCTAGGACTGCAAGATAGTCAAGACCAATGTTATAGAATGCTAGGGCATGAGCTGCTTGCTGAGGCAGTTCCCTCCCCTAGAGCTGGAATCCATTGCGATAAATCTTTGTCGTTTTGGATCAAGGATCCAGTTACTTGTCTGATGGACAATGGCCAGCTTCGTTTTCTTGACCATCTGTGCATGATCAAAATCAATCAGACAACCCTTAGTATCTTCTGTACTATTGACCAAAAATATAAGAATATTCCCAATACTGACATCGCCTTGGAGGGTTCGCCTTTGGAAGTAGAGGAATTCAAGAGCTACAAGATCAGTTAGAGACAGGTGTAAAATATTCAAGAAAATCTGAAGCACACCTTCCGACAGTGTGTAGACGCACATGAATAGTTCTAAGAGGTCAGCGCAAAGGCCAACGATGACCACTGAAAAGTAGAGTTCAAGCCAGGACCCACTCAGTCATAGCCTTTCACTTAAATTGAGAGAGAAGGCGACCACTGAGATTGTACGAACATATGACCCGGTTGTGTTTGTACGCTATCAAGATGGTATGGTTCTTGTTGTGTATTGCCGGACCTGACGAAAGAGCAAGGATCTGAAGATTTGAGATCACCATGACTGAACTCGCTCGTATCAATGATTGTTCCGTCAACAAGAACGTCTTCAAAGGAATGGACACGGGCTAGATGCTCTCTCACCTCATCAATAGGTGGCTACAGACTTCCTTCAAGAGTCAAGCAAATTCGTTGCCAACACTGCTTCAAGACGAAGATCTGTGTAAATTTATCTTGTCAATAACAAGCTGCAGAACTTAAGATGGGCTACAAATGGCTCGCTCACCTACATCATGAAGCTTGTGTGTGGCCTGAGCAACAGTAGCATGGCCTTGGCAACAGTGTGGTTGAAAGATGGATTTGAGGGGAGCAACCAAGGCATGGGTTGTGTTTGCCATGTCCTACCTGCAAGGCATTGTGCTAAATCACTAGACCATCATTCTCTGCTTCAACTCTGGCCACCCCCTCTTCACAAACTGGCAGGCATTTGTTAACAAGTTCTCCTCTAAGTTTGGTATGTTTGACACAGCTGCCAAGGCTGAAAGGAAACTTGTGTCTTTCAGGATGAGTGCCAACAAACGTTTCACTGCGTTCATTGTTCAATTTGAGAAGGAGGCTTATGAAACAGGCTGAAACTACAATGCCTTGGGGTTTCAGCTCAGCGAGGCCCTGCCAAAGCAGCCTACCTATGAGGGTTTTAAAAACCTTGTCACTCAGATTGACCAGTGCCACTGGGAAGACTCATCTGCCTTACCTGCCCTGCATCAAGATGTTCCCCACCACTGGGCACCCAACTCCAACCCTTGTTTTCCTGTCCTCCAAACTCTTCAAATGTCACCAGCGCAGCTCTTTCCCCATCAGCCTCTGCTCACCTGGTGCATGCACAGGGCAGCAATTGGAAACCCCCTGCACTATGCCCATCAGCTTAGCTGCAGGCCACTGATGCCAAGGAAATTGCCAAGCTATACCAGTCAGGTTGTGATGGCGAGGACTGTCAGAGATATCATGCCAAAGGTATGGACCTGATGGAAGGGCAAACCAGGCATGGAATACAGGCCATTCCTGAGTTACTGTACTAGAGGAAACAAAGGAACAGTGGTGCCACAGCAGCATTTGCCTGTTGTGCAGCAAGCTGGGTCATTTTGTCCAGGACTGCCCTGAGTGAAGCACATTGGGCCATGCCATCTGGGTCATTGACAGCAATGAATATGACTTCTAGTACATGGAAAATGAGACTGCGATTTAGTAGAACACAAAGATGTGCTAAATTGCAGAATTGACTCTGACATCTTCTCCACACTGGTTTCACACTTATGTGCATTGGCTCCTGCTCTGGACACCTGCACTGTTTATCTCTCCTCCCACTCCTTCCAATCCTTTGTTCTCTACATCTCCTTTGACTCTTGCTCTGAACCCACTGCCACACTAGTCAACAGTGGCACCACTGACAACTTTGTTGATTCTTCCTGGGCCCACTCCGCTTCTCTACCTCTCATTCAACTTCCTACCCCCATTTATTTGTGCTTGTTTAATGGCAAACTCATGGCTGCCAGCAGTATCACACACTAGGCTTTGGTTCCACTCACCTTCAGGGATGGAACTATGCAGGAGGTACAAATGCTCACCACTCACTTGCATGAGAACACTTCCCTTGCTCTTGGCTTGCCTTGGTTATGAAGCACCAAACCCAGGATTGACTGGCACCACCTCACCATGGCCTTAGATTGGAGCTCCTCTCCACCCACCTTCATCATCCCCTTCCACTTTCCCCCCATAGCAGTCCCACCCTGATGACCTCCACTTCTCTTGGACGACTACAGTCTAGCTTGGCAAGGTTCTTCATCATTGAAGTGATGCTCCAATCAACCGCACCACACATGCCACCCTGATTGACAGCAGCACTACAGGCACCTTTGTTAGCTTGGAGTTAGCTCTTCCAAGCAAGGAAATCAGTAAGCTCATTGAACTTCAATTCTTTGATGGTACCTCTACTATCTCTGGACTCACTACCCATCACCACTCCAACATCATTTCCCTAGCCAATGGTCTTGATTTTCCACTTGATCCACTTGTAACTCAGCTACACTGTGCCATGCTGATCATCTTAGGTTTGCCATGGCTGTAATTGCAAATAGTTATTTATGACATGACAGGTCACATGACTCAACATGTGATGACATGTGACTTGACAAAATTATAAAAATTATGTCCAGTAATCATAGTCCAGAACATTCTTTCTTGAAAAAAGGGTAGCATAGGAAAAAACTGTCTAAAAAGAGGCTTACTATGACCTTATAGGCTCCACTTGACAGCATTAACATTTCTATGACATCGGAATTAGAAGAAATTAGTATATATTTAGGATAGTAGGAGGAGAAAGCTTACCAATTACTCTGCCCTAGTAGTATATAAGATGTACAAAAGGTAGGGAAAATAACAATGTTCTATGAGAGGAATTCACCCTCATACAATGGTCCTATGCTCTATGCTCTATGCTCTACATTGCTCTCATGCAGTTAGTCAGCAGCTATCACTAGTGCCACTTCTGCTAGATCTCTATGCCTTTTAAGTCTACATCACCTTTTTGAGGCAATCTACATGCTCGGTGACCATCGCCAAGCATTTACATCTCCTTTGTGGCATTTCTACATGCCTTTTGAGGCATAGTTTAGTTCTGTGCTAAGCACCTACATGCAAAGCGCCATGCCTTTTAAAGCATAGTTTAGGAAGGTACAGGGCAGCGCTACCCCTCTTCCCTCCTTCTGCCACTGCTGCCTCTGCCACCTTTGCAAATCCTGTCCAAGGGGTGTCTACTCACATACCAAAAGCTGCGTGAAGCTGCTGCCACTGCCACCTCATCCAGGGTACCTTCCTTGCTATTCAAGTTGCACAAGACAGTCGGCAAAATTGTTGGCAACAACCATTGCCAAGCCCATTGGCAGAAACTGTCAGCAAAAAGCATCAGCAACACTGGTCAGCAAGAACATCACCAAGACTGACTTCAAAGAGAGAAATTTTAGCACCTTGGAGGTTTTCTCAGGCACACCTACTTCTGACCCCACTATTCCCTTTCATCTAGCAAATCTACCATAGTCTCTTTACAATATCAGTAGCTTACTCAGCTAACAGCCATCTCTATGTTGCCTACCAGTTGAAACTTTAAAAACTTGCCAGAACCTGCCTTTCATATTTTTGTGCTTTGAATTAGTTAACACTTCCTTATAAGTAGCCTACAATCTACCTACATTTTGTGATAGGTTGTTTGTGTCTTAGAATGAGAGCTCATGAAGATCTCTCTCTCTTTCTAGCATGCATCTAGATGACTGAGCACGTTATCAGCGTGACACTAACTCAAACATAGATTGAAAATCAATGACTATGATGTTCAAAGCTGGAGATGCTCAGCTCACTGCTAGCTTCTTCCTCAAGTCCAGATCTTCCCCGACTGCTGAAAAAGTTGTTGATGAGGACTGCCCAGAGCCCCCCAACCCTGAATCCATCCATCAACCTATCTTGGTGGACTTTAAGGGGAAGAAAAGTGTTAGAACACCACTCAATCCAGTGTCTCCACAGGCTAACTCCATTCTCTCACACACCACCCCATCAGAGCAAGCGCCCCAGCCTGGAGATGATACAGTGCAACCTCAAAACAACACAATTCCCCTTCCTACACCATCTCTAACCTTCTCCAAACCAAATATTGTGTTCCCCAAAATCTAATATCATGTTCCCAAAACCTCGCTCTTGCTCTCCTCTTCCTCCTCACTCCTTTCCACCCAATGTCCCTCAGAATAGGTACAAAGGCCCCCACCAACCACAACCCCCATCTCCCACAGTCAGACCAACACCTACCAAGGATGCTCAGAATCCACCTCCACCTAAGCTCCCCAATGGTCTTGATATTAGAATCATCAGTGCAGCCTCCTTTGCTCGGATCATATGGGATGGTGCACAAGCCTACCAGCTCCATGTCTCACTCTTCCTACAAGCAATGCAAACTGAGATGCACAATGCCTTCTTGAATACCAATGTTAGAAATGGAATCCAAGTGGATGGAGGAGCACCAACTCTGCATTCTACACAAGGTGGTAATAATAATTGCTATTACTGTTGGAACCAGGACATCACATTGCAGATTGTAAGCATGTTAAAGCACAGCTACTCAAGGAGTGGATTATACTGGTAGATGGGAGGACAAGGATGCCTGACAAGGCTCCTTTACCTTGTGAACCAGCTAATTTATCCCCATGAGACCATGTAGCATCTTTGCATGACAAGCAAATGCAACTATATTTTGGATGGTCAGAAAGTGGTCAAGTTGAAGTACCAACCTACTCTACCTTTGTCAATGTGGCAAGGGATAGCAGAGATGACATGTTGGAGAGAATTCAATATGACAAGTCAGATTGCTTGTCAGATCTAGAGAAAGGGCTGACTGGGGCAGTGACAACCTTTGTTAAGACAAGAAGTATTGTCAATACCAGTAATGTTCAGCACAACTCTAAAGATTCTTAGATGGCTCAAGGAAGGCAATAAGGAAAGAGGCACCTTCCTCATTGCCAGAGAGACCCACTGAAAAACACTGGAAAGAAAAGTTGACTTTGAGAATACCATCCAAAGTTGCACCAAAACTGGATCTACCTTTTGAAAAGGTACCAGCACTCAATGAAGATCATAGAGTGACAGTGCAGGACACTGTGAAGAGTTCCCTTCAAGGAACTAAGAGAGAGTTGGATAAAGCAGTTGAGAAGTTATGGGAAGTTACAGTACCATTTACTACAAAAGAGCTGTTAGAGGTAGCACCAGGCATAAGAGAGGCAATGATACAGAAATTAACTCTTGAAGCTGGGGCTCAGTCTAGAGATCTAAAAATCCCAAAGGCAGCAGTTCACAACCAAACTGTATTGGATACAGGACAAGCAAGCCAAGTAGACATTAATGATCTACCAGTTGCTACCTATTTCATTGCAGATGGGACTCAATCTGGATTACCTACTGGAGCAGTAGTGCATCAAGATTGTGTTGCCACTTACTTGGAAAGTATCCCTCCAGGAGAAAAACCAGTAGTGGTGTATGCGGCTAGAGAATTACAAGTTCTGAGATTCTTAAACCTAATTGTCAATCAAAAGGGGAGAGTAGAGACAATACTAGACAGTGGCTCTCAAATTGTCTGTATGACACTATAAGAGGCTCCAGGACTTCATGACAAAATCTGCAAGATGATGAAGCAGAAAATTGAGGCAGGAGTCTGAGCCATCTAACTCATTGTATCGTTCCCAATGGTTTACAGTATTGAAGAAAGATGGTGAAAGCTTGAGAATAGTCCACAGCTTAGAGCCTTTGAACAAAGTAACCATTGCACACTCAGGGTTGCCACCAGCAACTGAGGAGCTAGCTGGTCACTTTGCAGGCAAAGCTTGTGGAGGAATATTTGACTTGTATGTTGGATATGATGAATATGTATTGGATGTGCGCTCAAGGGACTATACTACCTTTCAGACACCTTTTGGTGCTCTAAGGTTGGTCACTCTCCCAATGGGCTGGACAAATTTGGTACCAATCTTTCATGATGATATTACTTTCATCTTGAAAGATGATACTACATGTTACTTGGCCATACATTGATGATGTGCCAGTGTGAGGACCACCTCACCAATATGAACTACCAGATGGTGGTCATGAGGTGATTCCAGAAAACCCAGGCATTAGAAGATTTGTATGGAAGCATCTTTATGATGTGAATCAAGTGTTATAAAGAATCAAATATGCTGGACAAACTTTCTCCGAAAAAAAGTCTGTGGTATATGCAGATGAGATTGTAGTAGTTGGACACAGATATTCCTATCAGGGGCATAAACCAGAAACCAAACAGTTTGCCATTGTTATGGGCTGGGGAGATTGTAAAAATACCTCAGAAGTACACTCCTTCTTAGGTATATGTGGTACTTGTAGAATATTCATTAAGGACTATGCTAAGATTCCAGCACCTATCAATCAGTTGGCACAAAGTCATGTACCTTTTGTATGGGATGAAGAACAAGCAATCAGCAATGGCACAAATAAAGAAGTTGCTAGCTGACAGTGCTCCTTTGAAACCTACTGACTATGAGTCAGGTGGAGCAGTAGTACTATCAGTAGACACTTCTTGGATGGCAGTGGGCTTTGGAGTATTCCAAGAAGCTCCAGACAATCCCAAGCAATGCACCTGTGCTAAGTTGGGATCCATCACCTTGAATGAGAGAGAAACTTGGTTCTCCCAACCAAAATGAGAGCTATTTGGTTTAATGAGGGCCTTGCAAGCCAACAAATATTGGTTGGTTGGTTGCAGGAAGCTTGTGGTGGAGACAGATGCTAAATACTTGATAGAAATGCTCAGCAATCCTGAAGTAGGACTTAATGCTACTATTATGAGATGGATTGAGGGATGTGCTACTCTATCATTTCACATTATATCACATGATCATGAGTTTTAGTACCTATGACTCATGACATCTCACAAGTCACATAATTATGACAATGAGCTGCAGATCTGTGCTTGGGGCCAGATTAAACATTGTCATCATAAATACAAGGCCCTAACTGAACAAAGTGAGGTTGTTTGGTTGTGGCTGGATTAAGCATTGTCATTATAAATAGAAGGCCTCAACTGAACAAAGTGAGGTTGGGGCTGGATTAAACATTGTGTTGGTGGGAGGTTTGAGGATGAACCCCCAATGAGCTGCAGATCTGTGCCAAAGGCACAGGATCTCCACTTGTTGTCATAATTATGTGACTTGTGACATGTTATGAGTCATAGGTACTAAAACTCATGATCATGTGAGATATGTCACAGGACTTTCTGGTTCATTTTTGGGATTCTGGCTTTGAGCAACCTTAGACTTGTTTGTTCTCTTTGGATTCTCCTTTGCCAGATGAATAGGCATAATTTATATTAGTATTCTATTATTAAATCAAAACCTCCTTTCCTACAGCTTCATTTAAGCCTTCTATGCTCTCTAGTCTCCTGCCAGAAGCATGCCCTGCACTGCTACTTCAAGCTCCTGTAGCACTATCTGCTCCTTTCCACTGACCACCCCCAATTTACAACTATTCACCTCTACCTACTTCTTCTATGCCAGTCCTCAACTACTCCCTCTAAGTGTCCCCATGAATATTGATGCTTCAAGACAGTGGAGCTCCTCTTTCAGTATTTGTTACCATTGTGTCCAGACAGATCACTTTGCCCATGTCTGTCTTCAGCAATTTGACATTTGACACATGATTACAGCTGGATTTCTGTCATCCTTGGCACCTTCCAATCCATTGTCTGTCATAAAGTTGTCAGATATCATAAAAAGGGTGAGATTCAAAGCATCAGCTGCCACTCTAGATCTTGATGATGCCCAATGTGACCATACTAGATAGTGGTTTTGCTTTCATGCCTTTGTTACTCTCCTCAAGTCCTCAAGCTGAAGAAAGGCAGGATGAACTGAAAATTGCAAAGATGCTGTGGTTTGTCCAATAATCAGCAAGTTGTCAAGGAGACTATACATTATTCCAGACTCATAGAGTGCACCATTTTCCCAACATATAGTTTCTGTATTAAACAACAGACTTAGTCATGTCTGCCACTTCTAGTTCAGTGTACTTTTATACAAGGCAAGTATTCATACATAGAACTACTGTTGAACACAGTGGCCAGGGCATCTGATCTAAATACATATTTGGTTGTGAAAGCCCATGACTAGTCAGATGTAAGACATTTGACATGATCTAGAAGATAAATTAGGTTTTAAAGATGGGCATAATGCAATGATTCATTAACTCCACCACACTGCATGGTGTATTAAATCAGCTGTCATTAAAAACTAATGATATTCAGCCTAATGAAGCACTTCCATAATTGGAGGAAAGTTGTCATTCTTGACTCAGAGGTTCAAACATGTTTAAACCAGTTGGTTGAGGGTTGAATACTGTTATACTAGCTCAAGGTGTCATGGTTTAGAGAGAGAAACATTTTCCTCTGATTTTACTAATCATTATCATCTAATACAAACTTGATATAATGTGCACTCTTTGTCATGTTGGACAATATTTCTTTAACCTTTGTACTAAAGAGAATTCAGCAGAACTTTACTTAAACAGATTGTTTATCCTGTTCAGAAAGTGCACCACATGACATCTACTGGCATAATCTCCATTTTAGCGGTTCACTATGATTCATAATCACACATTCTTATGATCATAATGATCTTCACTTACCAATCTTCTGGGACCCTCTAAAAGAGCAGAACTAGTAAATTAGATTCAACAGAACCTAATCTCCTCTTAGTTATGCCAACTTTTGACATCTGACATCTGGCATTTTTCCAATGCCACTGACTCCACAGCTGTTCCAATGAGATATATAGGTGAAGACTCACATGTAATATATCCTCATTCTTCTAAGTAAGCCCCTTCATCTCTGCAATGTATTTCTCTATGGCTTTCTTTCCTAGTGCTGCCTTTGTTCTCCCAACACTTGCTAAACTCAGCAAGATGGTTGATGTTACCAAATATGCTGGTGAAACAACTGGTGAATACATTGTGACATTTAAATCTAATAGTGCTACACACTCTTTTGCCAATGGGAACAACATGGTGACATACTGTTATGAGATCATCAATGCCTGTGCTGGTATGTCCTGAGCTATTCCATATCTTCAATTTCAACATTTACTTATTTTTTGAAATGCAGGTAAATTCAGTGATCAGTGTATTCAAGAGTTACAAGCCAATCCTGATGTTGATGGAATCTATGAGGATGGTATTGGAGGTACAAGTACTGCTTCTAAATATCCAACAGCAATTCAGTTTGTTGTTTTTCTCTGTTCATGGCTGACTGATAGCAAACATATTAAGATTAGAACTAATGCCACATGGGGACTTGCACGCTTGAGTTCTACAGCTCAGCTTAAATACAAAAACATTACGTATGTACTGTTAATATTCAGATAGTTCAACCAAGTCACATTGTGTTACCCAGAGCAACTGATTTCACATTCCATTATGATCCTGAAGCAGGTGAATCATCTGATATATATGTCATTGGTAAGTTTTTAATGAAAATTACAAATTCTGATTTTTTTCATACTTTTTTTAGATTCAGGTAAGACTTTTTTTGACTTATAAACTACTGTTTTTATGCTCAAATTGGTAAAGGTGTCTATCTTGAACATGTAAGTTGCTACAATCAACTATCTCTCTATGTTTCACTCAATATTATTGTAGACTGACTTTGGTGGACGTGTAATGTGGGGAAAAACATATGTTGGCATGGATAAAGTAGATGAATTTGGTCATGGAACTTTCTGTGCGTAAGTTGTTCAGCTTTGAACCAACCCTCTCAATTCTAACTGTTAAAAAGTGGACTTGCAGCTGGTGCTACATATGGTGTTGCAAAAAAGGCCAATATTATTGCAGTCAAGGTAGTGAATCATGCTGGGTGAGATTTTAATGTCTTTTTAGCTTGCTTTTTCTGTATAGCCTCAAACTTCTTTGTTTATAATAGTCTAAGTGCAACTTCTTTTGCGTAAGTAAACTTGAAGGTTTTTTGCATTGTTTTTTATTTATACTTGTAATGCAGAATTGCTGCATTAGATTATGTTTATCAAACAGCCCAAACCTCTGGTCATCCTTCTGTTGTTTCCTTTTCACTTACATACAAAGTATCCAAACCCCTTGATGATGCTGTTAACAAAGTATGCCTTTTCTGCTCTTCTAAAAACATCATATCTAGAGCAAAAGACTAATCATAGCAATTCAGCTAGCAAATTATGGGATTCCTGTTGTTGTATGAAACAACCCTCTTCTTTTTGTAAAATTTTCTGCTTAATCTGCAAGATTAGGTTGCAGCAGGCAATGATGCAAAAGATGCAAGCTTTTATTCTCCAGCTCGTGCTCAAAATGCAATCACTGTTGCTGCATCTACTATTTTAGATAGACAAGCAAAGTTCTCAAATTCTGGGCTGTCTGTTTTCATGTTTGCTCCAGGTGAAGACATCATTAGCACTTACATTGGAAATGAACATGTGAGTCTGATAGACAGAATTTTTTACTCTATGCTCATTGGCTGTCCTTTACAATGGCACAGGCCACTGCAATTCAATCTGGAACATCTGCAGTATGCATATCTTCTATTCACAAAGTCATTGATGTAAAGATTGATTATCAATGTACAGTCTGCTGCTTATGTTGCAGGCATTGTTGCCAGCTTCCAGAGACATGGAAAACTGTCTATAGATGAGATGAAGTTTGTCCTGCACAATGCATCTCTTATAAATGTTTTGAAGTTTATTTGTAAGGTCATTATCTCTGAATGTATGTCATCTAAGCTAATCAGGGTAAAGCTTTATTCACACCAAACAGACTTGCACAGAATGGCTATGCACCAAAGGAGGAGCAGGAGTAATACTATTGTATACTGATGGCTTTGATGTAACAAAGTTACAATGCTTACAGCAGCATATATATACATGCATGCTATCATTCCTTGTATCCTTGTACTTTGTTTCATTTATAACATCTTATATCACATAAATTCTTGTATATTGTTTTGATCCTACCATCAGTTCTGATTTATATTGCATGACTTCATATTCTAAACTCCATTGTTACATGCCCCCCCTTTGAGACCATGAAAACAGTCTTGACTAGAAGGAGAAAGATGTTCTTGGTTTTTGTATGAGTGATATTGTTCTCTTTTGAAAAAAAAATGTATAAGAATATGTGTGATAAAATGACAATAGTGTTACCACACTTGTTGCATGCATGAGTGGGGTGTAGTGCAGCCACATGTGCACCTGAAATGCAAATATGGTATGGTAGCAATTGGGATAGAAGTGATATAGTCAAAATAAAAATAATGAGTCAAGTCAAGTAGGCCCTGTTAGCAGGCAAAAATTCCAAGGTAACCTCTGATTCTCATGCTCAACCAATAGTACTTGTGCTTGGCAGTGGGGAAAGGACTGTACCTGGCAATAAGGCTTAATGATGAGTACTGAGAAAATGGAAGGGAAGGGTACAAGTAAATAATTGTAATGAAGCTGATAGTTGGCAGTGAATTACTGAGTGTCAGCAAGGTTTTGCCTGTAGGTGGCACAATGGAATGCCCAAAGGTGATGGAGATTTGTGATTCTTCACAATAGATAGCCCAACAGCTGATGGTAGTAGGTGCTTGGCAACAGAGGTCACACAAATGATGGAGTGCCCAACAGCAAGCAATAAAACTGAAAGTTCTGTGCCTAGACTAGGGTTCTTAATGACAGCAACTTGATGAGGACAACTTGAAATCTGAACCATGTACAGTCAAAGCTTGTGCAGTAATGACTGCTTTTGTTTTGTACTTGACTAGTCAACAATGTACAGTTTTTAAAACAGTCAAAACCTAGCCATTCTTATTCAGTTTCTGCATCTACATATTCAACTGTCCTTTTCAGAAAGGCTTCTGATCTAGCAATGACAAATTCTAGTCAGCCTTAGTCATCATCATCCCATTATATGGAGATGAGCTGCAATCCTGTGCCTTTGGCATAGATCTGCAGCTTGTCACCAACACAATGTTTAATCCAGCCCCAACCTCACTTTGTTCAGTTGAGGCCTCAGATATATAATGACAATGCTTAATCCAGCCACAAGCTCACTACATTCAGTTGTGGCCTCACTTTTATGATGACAATGCTTAAATCTAGCCACAATCTCACTGTGTTTGATTGTGGCCTTGTATTTATGATGAAAATGCTTAATCTGGCCACAATCTCACTGCATTCAATTGTAGCTTTGTATTTATGATAACAATGCTTAATCTGGCCACAACCTCACTGCATTCAGTTATGGCCTTGGTTGTATGATGACAATGTTTAGTATGTATTATCAAAGCTCAAGTATATTGTTACAGTGCTCAGTCTGCCACAACTTCACTTTGTTTAGTTGTGTCTCTTGTTTATATAGCTCCAATTTCTACTATAAACTCACTTTGTTTCATTATAATTTTATATAAGTTTTACTGATGCTGATATATATCACATTTACATTTTCAAAAATCATGTCTACATATTACATTATCAAAAAAATACTTCAATATTCAATTGAACATTGAGTAAGTATACTGTCAAAAAAGAAAAATTACAGTCTCAAGCTATATACATTAAGCTGGTACATTATACTACAATAAAACTACAATCTCATGCTATATATATATATAAGTTGGTACATTATAACTACAATGTCAAGTCAGATGCTAGAATTTATAACAAAAAGTAATGTTATATTTGTAAACCATTAAGAATTTCTTGATATACAATATTTACAGTTTTCCATGATGTATTTTCTGGTGACAAAATCACCTTGATATGGTCTTCGCATCAAGAAAGTGCAACATACAGTTGACCATGTGCAAAGACAGGTGATCAAAGATCCAATTGCTAATGTCTGCTGCTGCTGATTAACTTGTCTCTGCCTATTGTTCCTTCTAGCTGCAGGAGAAGGTGGAAGTAGCACCATCCTAGGCATAGGATTTTATAAAGGAGCATCCCATCCTTCAGGCAAAAGAGTTTCAGGAATGACTATAGAAAATGGATCAGCAGCAGTAGCAGGCTGTCTGAATAGGCCTCTCTGAAGAGCCTGCAGCAGTCTGATTATTACCTCCAGGTCTCATAGCCTCAGATCCCATACCCCCAGGTCTCATAACCCCCAGATTCAAAGTAAAGAGGTGGCACAACCACAGTATTGGCTCTGAGATTCCTATTTGCACAACAATTATCAGGATCAGTCATTTGTAACTGTTAAAGTCTACTTTGGATTCTAGTTTGTTGCCTTGGACTTTCAGGAGTACTTGGTGGTTGATTTTCAGAAGGAGTAGTTGAAGATTGTCTGAAACACCAATTATTTAAGCATTTTAATAGTCTGAAAATGCCAAAATTCACTTACATGATGAGATATTTGATATGTCAATAGCTAAAAGTTGTCAAAGTTTCACTGATTAAGCTGAATTCAATGTTTGTTGACATTAATTCACAATAAACAGGCTAAAACATACTTTGTTTGCTGAGATCTCAATTCTTTAAGCATTTTAACAGCCTAAAAACATTAAAAATCACTTACATGATAATATATTTGATGTATCAATAGTCAAAAATTGTTCAAGTTTCACTGATAAGCTGAAATCAATGTTTGTTAACATTAATCAATCAATAGTTAAGTCATTACATACTTTGTTTGCTAAGCGATCAATTTTTTAAGCATTTTAATAGCTTAAAAACATTAAGAATCACTTACATGATGAGATGTTTGATATATCAATAGTCAAAAGTTATTGAAGTTTCACTTATAAGCTGAAATCAATGTTTGACAACATTAATTAATCAATAGTTAGATTAATACTTACTTTGTTATGTAGATTTCTTTCTACAATGTTAAAATCACAGTATGTTTGGTCATGTTTGGCCTGGAAATGCACAAGGCATGAAAAATGGCCATTTTCACACCTACAGACCTCAGGGCACCTTCCACATATGGTCAAACAATGAAATGCATGTATTCAAATTGTTTATTGTACAAATTTTTATTTTCTATGCATTTAAGAGTGAAAAAAGAGCTAAAAAGTCAAAATCTTTGTCAGCATCAGTCAGAATTAGTCATAACATCAATTTCCAGGAGTCATGCCATTCTCATTAGTTACGAGCTGTGATCCTGTGCCTTCAGCATGGATCTGCAGCTTGTGGAAGGCTTTGCTCCCAAACCCCCTGCCAACACAATGTTTAATCTGGCCTCAACCTTACTTTGTTTGGTTGGGGCCTCAGTAATCTGGCCACAACCTCACTTTGTTCAGTTGTTGCCTTGCTTTTATGATTGCAATGCTTACAGGATGGCCAAGCTCATATGATGGATATAACAGGGCTGATTAGACTTATAATTTTATTCAATTAACTAATAGACAGAATAGGGCTGCGGTGGCTCAGCTAGCACCATTGTAGTCCTTAGGGGGGTCACATGATTTTCCAAGTGCAAGGTTGGGGGTTCAACTCCTGACTAAGTGCACCCATGTGGAAAAATGCCTTAGACACCATGTGGGTTCTTCAATGCCACTGGGAAGCCACCACCTTCATGTGTTTGACCAGGGAGGCTTTGTTGTGCAGGCTGAAAATGAGCAACCAATCAGCATGTGACTTGATGAAGCAATGTGACGACCATGCTCATGTTTGGACAGAAAAAGGAAGGGTTCCCCAGCTTGACAGATTTGGGAGGGTCTAGACCCACTGACCAAGCATCTCATTGGTAGGCTGTGAAAATAGGTGCTAACTATGCTGGAGAAGGTTGCCAAAGTAACAAGGGATCTGTTGAATAGATTTGGCACAGGTGCTGAATCTGGGCCCAATCGGCCATGCTAACTTAATCCATGGCCCCCATGGGGGTTCAAAGGCTGACCAATGATACTAGTCTGGGCATGGGGAAGGTTTAGAGTTGTGGGACCTTGGCTGGGAAAACTGGCTTGGTGAAAGACCTGGTACACAGAATTTCTGGCAAGCATTGCTGAGAGTAGAGAGGTTTAGAAATTGAGATGGCACGATAGTGGCAGATGGGATGGGACTTAGAGTGGGAAGATAGTATGAACTCCGAGGGATCAAATTGTAGTAAAGTGGCTACAAGGCATAACTAGCATGCTTGAAAAGGCATTAGGCCAGAGTACCTAAAGAATGTGTCTGTAATTACTGCTCTCCCTTACATACTGCAGGTGCTAGGACACTAGAGCTCCCAGTGCATACTGAAGTAAAAATAGCACTTGAACAAACTAAAAAGAAGCATCCATCCATCATCCATCCATCCATCTGTAGTAGCTACATGCTTCTTAGCACTTGTAACTGTATACTCTGTTTTTTTTTTTTTGCTGGGTTCTCTGTCTGATTTTCCAACACAAGTGCTAAGCATCTTGCAAATACCTCCAGTGTCTTGCTCCTGCTCACTGGAGGCCACAATCCATCACTTGGTTGTCTGCCTTGTCTTCTTTTTGCCCACTGGAGGCCAAAATCTGTCTTGAATCACAAGTGCTGAATCTTACAGAGATCTTTTGAGTCACCACTGACTTCTACCACTTTTCTCATTCCTGCTCTCTATTTCTATCTTCTTTTCTGATCACTGTCACACCTGACTTGTCATCATTTTCATTTCCTCACATGAACTACATTGAATGGTTGATGTACATGGAGGCCATGATAGTTTATCAGAGTTATTGGAATCCTTTGGAGGAGGTTTGCTAAAGGGTTTGAAAGGTGATGATTTGAGAAAGGTTAAGAAGAGGATGGCTGAGACTAGAACAATATTAATTCTTGGTGTAGAAGATGCCCAACTTGCTCATATGACTGAGACTAACTCCTATACAATCTGAAAGAACTTTGCCAAGGTTCATTGTGCTCATGGTTTAAACAGTTGTCTTGCACTCTGTCATACTTTCATCACTGCTTCTATAAAACATGGCCCAACTATGGAGGCCTGGATGTATGCTTCTTTGCCACCCACCTTATTGCCATTAACATTCCCACTTTCAATGAGGATATCATCATTGTTTTCACCAGTGGTCTCCTCCTTTTTTATACAGCTGTTGACATCTCTCTTGATGCTGTTGACCTCAAGAAGCTCACCTTCAACTTTGTTATTGCTCATTTGCCTATTGCTAAATTAGAGTTGGAGGAAGTCAAGCTTGATCTAAAAGCTATGGTTGTGGCAAAAAAGACTGGTGCTAATGTTATTTGCTTTTATTGTGGAGCAACTGATCCCTTCACTGCTTCAAAAATTTGCTAGTCTTGCTGTTTTTCCTAACAATGAAGAAGATGAGAAGAACTATGCCTTTTAGCTTGAAAAGAAGCACATTGTCAGAAGTGTTTTGCTCAAGAAGAAGTGTTGAGGATAGTCAATCTCACATGATGAACAAAACAAGCTGATCAGACTTATAACTCTATTGAATTAACTGATAGACAGATCTTGTAGTAGCTACATCATTTTCAGCCAGGTGGTGGAGGTGTGCAAACTCATCCATCACCTGACTAAAAATTCTCTTCCTGTTCAGTGGATGGAGCTGCAGAGCCCACTTCAGAAGACAGATCCACCAGTGAAGCATCAGAAGAGGTGTCTCCAGAAGTGTCCTTTGCAGCCAAAAGCTGTAGCAGAAGCTCCTCTTGCTCAGAGAAAGAGAGGTAGCACACCTCCAGTCCCTGAGGGCATTAGCACACAAAGTGGCTGGGCTTTCTGCATAAACAGCACAAGAGAGGTGTTGATGCACATTGGCAAGAGGCATCTACTTCCATGGGGATTCCTGGAGGTAGAGATTGTGCTGGTGCTAGAGATGGTGGAGCAATAAAGGGAGCATGGGCAGTAGAGAAGGATGAGCAACTGGCAACTGAGAAGGATGATGGACTGGATGAGAAGTGTTGGGACATTGTAACTCATGCTTTAGCTCCATAAGCTACCACTAGTCATGAGCAACCTTGTACCAAGTAGCAATGCTATTATCTGGGCATTCTTCTGCTAGATTATCAATGTATTCCATGAGAGAAGGTGAGGCAGAGCTGAAGACTGTCCAGATAACCAGCCTGCTCAGCTAGAGCATAGAAGAAGTCAATATAATCATCTAGAAAGTGCTTTCCTTGGTCATATTGGTTGGGATTACAGAGGGAGAGTGCTGTGGTCTTGGCCAGGTTCAGAGGGAAGAACTCTGCTCAGAAATTGGTCTCAAAGGCTTCCCAATTGATGAAGCTATCTACTCCTCCAGGTTGTCAAAAAACCTGAAGTGCATATGTTGAGGCACAGCCCAACTTCATGTATGAAAGGACTCAGGCAGTCTTCAAGGCATCAGAAGTGAAAGCTTCACTTCTCAGTTGGATGTATATGATGCAAGACTGAAGGAAGCGTTCACCCACTGCTTGGTCTCCATTGTAAGTGTCAGAGAGTGCTGAGCAAGGTATTTTCGTGTGTGGAGCTGCAGAGATGTCAAAGTGAGGTGCAGGATTTGTCTCTGGTGGTGTAGGGGGTGTGAGGGTAGCAACCGGAGTGGGAGGAAGATGCTTTAAAAGCATCTGAGGAGAGTGTGAAATGGTGTTTGCATTTTGGTGCAATCTAGCAAGTTCAGTCATGTGTAGGATGAGAGAGACTTGGGTAGTCTGCACCTGAGTCTCTCAAGCAGGCAGACAGTTTTAGGCATCATCCTGAGGGCTGTGAGCATCTGAGGAATTGGCTGAAGCAGCTGGTTGAGTCATGGAGACTGTGTAGGAGCTAGGAATAGTCCAGTGGGGGAGGGACCAATAGAAGGCAAGAAAGAGGGTTCAAGCAGGCTAAGGGAGGGGCTGCCAGACCAAAGTTGGAGACTTGTCCTGCTCTAAGGGCAACCTCTGGGGGCTGTGGCTCAATCACACAGCTAGCAGAGGAAATTCCAAAGTATATTAAGTGTTGTGATAATTACCAGTCTAACTACTCACCTGGTAGAGGAAAATCTAAAGAGAACAAGTCTGAGGATTCCCTATGCCAAGAGTGATGCTTTAGAGGCTTCTGATGTGTGGAAAGGAGCTGTACAATACACAAAAGCCACAGCCAGCCACAGGGAAGGCCTAAAGGAGCAAACCTCTGAAAATGATCAAACTCTGGAAATTGCCAGACATTGTTGATCTGCTGGGTTGGGAACTTGTTTGGATCATTGACAGAGTAGGATTGAAGCTAGAGGGCTAAAAGTAATCCCAAAAGGGAGGGCTGAAGAAGGAGAATAAAGGAAAATTATAGCAGGGCAGAGAGGTGAAAGGTGGAGAGAGATAGGTCCCCTGACACTTACATACATATTCTATACAAGCCAAACAAGCAAAGCTGACCATTATGAAATATGCATTATAAAGACTATTTCCTTACCATTCCATTCTTACTATACAGGTTTTCCATTACCCATGTTGACAATACACTCCTGATGTAAGACAGTCTCACTCATAAATATTATTAATACAAAAACAAAGCACTATGGACTATTCCACATTGCAAAACATTACTTACTTTTGATATATAAATATCACTAAAACTAGACTATAGCATGAAAAAATCCACCTCTTTATCCTTTACTACACTGCTGCTGCTTCAGAGCTCAAGTCTTCTCACCACTAAATGTTTCCTGTCATGTACAACGTCAATTGAAGGTTCTTCCCTCCTGATAGTCTGCCATTTGGCCAAGTCCTTGCCATTGAGCAAATCTCCATTACTAGTGTGCTAGCCAAGTCTGCCATTGGGCTTCACATACTGCCGATCATTAGCAGTGTTCCCTTCCATTACTAGTACTTGACATTGGTCAATTTCCTCTCCTATTAAGTTTCTTTTGCTGCATTTTCAAAATCTTTTCCCAACCAACCTGCCAGGACAAGCCCCTTGCAAAACACACTAGTGCACACCCCTCAAAGACCTGCTTGTCTAAGTTGTTGTCCTTTGGAGTTGCCTTGCTCCTCTACTGCTGCATACACCTTGGTCTACATGCCATCAATGACTGACAAAATCCACTGGATGTGCACTACAACATATTGTAGGCCATCTGCTGCCATGTACCATACAGTATACTGTACATGCTCTGCTATATTGCAGTGGACTCTGCTACTCCTATGTTCTACAACACAGAATGGACCCTGCTGTACTGTATGACATACTACATATATATGTCTTTATGTGCTTTTTACACTTTTCAGGCAAAGGCCTCATTCTGCTTCACCATCATGTCAGCAAGACCATTCAGCTCAGCTTCATGGAGGAAACAATTATTATGTTCTTTAATAAATTGGTCTTTTCTTGTAACCAGATCGTTACATTATAACGACCTTATTTGTTAATTGTTGCAGGCGACGCTATTTACATCCATATTATATTATATAAGACAACATCTTGTATTTCACAATGTATCTAGTCAATACCAATATTGCGGTCTGATTCAGCTACTGTGTGATCTATGCAAGATTGTTCTCTCTGTAGCCAACAGCTACATTTTTTTGAATCTTCTGCTATTGGCTATAGACTCTGGGCTCTTGTTACCACTTTGGGCAACTCATCATACTCATCAAACTCCTTGAACTCTTCCGGTGCCATGTCAAATAAACAAACATGTCTCATGACTGGTATGGGCAATCCCATACATCAGGTGGATGATGCAGGTGTTTCACCTATACTACAAGCTGGAGAGATGCCAGAAGTGTCAGTATACAAACCCCCACCCAAGCAGGATGACTCAGACCCTTGCAATGTTAGTGCAAGCTTTGGAATGCCTGGAGGATTATCCATATCACGGATGAAATCAATCTTGAACCCTGGTGCTCAGCCAGAGGAGAG
>JABAKA010008147.1:0-20348 GCA_018857285.1 Termitomyces sp. Mi166#008 | reverse complement strand
GAAATAATCTCTTATCTTGTACATATTTGACTAGAAAGAAAGGCTATAACATTCATATTGATGACAAAGCCATGCACTTCTAGTTAAATGGACAAGCATTGCTAAAACTCAATCATAAATGACTTGGTCCGTTCAAAGAAGGTCTTGTTACATGCCTACTGACTTGCCCTCTCTCCTGGCATGAAGGGTATTCACCCTGTCTTCCACATCTGACTCCTTAAACACCACAACTCCAACACTTTCCTGAGTAAATACCATGTCCCTCCCCCTCTGATCAAAGTTGACAGAGAGGATCACTATGAGGTAAAGAAGATCCTTGACTCTCATATGTATTGGAGTAAGGTTCACTACCTGGTCCAGTGGCTTAGGTATGGACATGAAGACAACATATAGAAACCCTTTGACAACCTCAGAGGAGCTGCTGACGTGCTCCAAGACTTTCACAGATACTTCCCTGACAAGCCATGGAATCTCTGATCCCAGTAAACATCATGAAAACAGTCGTGGGCATAACCCCCACAACTCCCATCAGTACTTTTGAATCTTCTTTCTCCTTTTTTGCCCCACTGATCTCTACCTCTTCTTTAACTCTGACATAGCTACCACACCAACCCTGAAAGTCACTTCTGATATTCATACATCTATATCTCACTGATCAGATTAGGCCATTCCCAAAGACCATCTATGTTATCTCATCTTATTTTATCTGCACATCTTATTCTGTTTATCTTATCTCTTATCTTTTATCTCATCATGCTCTAGGAATCACAAACAAGAAAAGTTAAGACTGTATAAACTCTCTGGGACCAAGACAAAAAAAACTATTTATAAAATACACAAGCCTTGAAGAATGACTACAATTGCCCTGATGAGTCTGGATCCACTCCCCTCCTCACCCCTAAACTCTGACATTCCCAAAGCTGATAACAAGTCCTCCTGAACCTCATTGGCAATATCCCTCAGGGCCAGAGTATGAGCAACAAGCTCAAGGGCCAAACACTCTAGGAGGTGCTGTCACCAGTATAAGATGCCCTAATGAAGGACAATTGCACATTCCAAGTCCTCTAGCCCCATGTCGACCTTGAACAGTACAAGATGCCCAGACTGGCCCAGGCCATTGTGAATGGCTCCAGTGAACTGGGTGGTGGTGTTAAGGAGGGTGTGGTGAGTGCATAACCTCTGAAGTTGGTGTCAGTACTGGCAAGTCACAGCAAGGTCAAAACTTATCCAGGAATTGTGTCTGTTCTATGGCCACATGCTCAATCAGCCACCCTCATTGGACTGACATGTCCTGGCCATCTCCAATGAGACTTGGCACAACCCTGATTGGCAGTGCCTCATCCCTCTCCATCTGCACACTGACATTGGCCCATACCTCCTCCTTCTCAGGACTCAGAAAACAGGTTACCTGTACCTGTCAAAGACACTTCAGTTCTGCCTGCACTGCCCTTGCCTCTCATTTCCACCACACCTCTAACTCCCTCAGGTGCTCAGACCCACTGGTTGCTGCCATGACTCTCCCCAGCTTTTGCTCCAACTTGGCATGGGCCTCTCAAAGTTGCTGGTGCAGGTTCTTGTTCTGGGACTGCATCTGGCATGATGTGGCCAGCAATCAATCAAAGCATGTATGGAGGCACACATTCTCAGACCTGGCCATGAGGAGATCAGAAGGTTGCCCCAATAGCAGCAAGAACACTTGCAAGAAGATGGAGGAATCCTGGGGGGGTGGGGTCTCTACACAAGGACATTTCAGAAAAGGAGACTGACTCAGCATGACACTTCCTCCAGGCCTTTGCTGAGCCCACCAGCAGACTACTGGGCTCCTCAAAGTCCATAGAAACAATGGGTGAAGGCTCAGAGGAGAAGAGGGGTGACACTGGTTGCTGACTCTTCACAGTGGTGCAGGTCCACCAGCAATCAACTACAGCCACCCCATCATCTCCCTCATCCTCTGAAGAGCTTTTCCAAACTTCATGTGCAGCCACTCCCCTACGCCACCCTTCCTCCTTACAGCTTGGGCCAGCCACCCCAGCTACAGACCAACAGGGGATTACTTAGAGGCACTATGCTGAGGGTGCAACATGATGGAGGCAGGACAAACTGTGGAGATGAGCTTAATTTTTCAACTTTATAGTTGATCTAACAGTTTTCCCACTCCTGCCTTGGAACAAACTGCCAGCACAACACATGTCTCAAGGGTCTTGATGCTAGTGGGGGAGTAATGTCATGACCCATCATTTTTGCCTCATCATCCTGCATGACTTCCCCACCATCATTGACATGTCCTAATGCACCTTATGCATCAGCCACTTGCATCACCAATCTGATCTGCATCTTCAATGCTCCTTTTGGGGCGACATTCTTAAAACATGCCACAACAGCTTGCCCCCACATCTGACTACCTGCAAACTGACCATACAGTTCTGTGCTGCATGTCTCAACACCCCCCTTGACCCCCACCAATGTCATTCCAGTGCCCTGTTCCACTGTAGTACTTAAACCTTCATACCACAGTAGTCAGTTCTTAGTCTTGATATTGCCAACCTCTTTTGCCCAAGTTTGTTCCTTTCCTATTATTGTTACACTAGTTTCCCAATTCTCCTCAATCTACTCTGTTTTCTGGTTTTACTCGCCAACGCTGCTCTAAGTCCTCTGACCAATCTTTCTCTTGCCAGACTTTGCATCATTGACACTCCAATCCCAACTTCTTGGTGCATCTTGCATTCTCAACAACTAAGACCACTTCGATGCCCTATAAGTCTATATGCCACTTCACAGATGTCTCTGACTAGTGGGTTATTGCTCCAGGTGAGAGCCCCCAAGTCAGCAGGACCTGACAGTAAGTCATCAGCTTCTCACATAGATGTCTTACATGTTGATTTCAATGTTAGAACTAAGAAGGTGTTGACTCCCATTTCCAGACCTTTTCTATCATGGTTAGTGACTGCCTTCAGAAGGACCAAGGCCTTAAAAACATTGTTGCAACTCCAGGTTTGACCAATGTAGACATCATTCCAATAATTATCAAGATGACATTTACTAACTCAGGATAGTTCATTGCTAAATGCCTCAAGCTTGACAATATAACTTTGTTGGGGCTAGTCAAATTAGAGGCATAGTAAGTTACTCATTGTTTAGCATCTTCCTTGATTCTAATTGGATCACCCTCTAGTCATACAATTACTAAGAAGATCACAGAGAATGTGGATGCTGAGCAGCTCATTGATGATATCAACAAGGCTTTTGATTCATTGAAGGCTGAACTCAAGCCTCCACCCAGTCCTCCTGCTGAAGAACTAGACAACTATGATAATGCAATTGACAATGACTCCAATGTAATCTTGAGTTGTAAGAGGTGCTTAATTTCATTGCTGAGTGAGTATTTCTACTGTTGACATTATTTCTATGATATAAAGCACTTAATACCATCAATCTAGAAACCGCAACTGAAGCTGCTAGTTAACAATGGATGGGTGATTGGCTGCCCTGAACTGCCCTTCTCAATCACCTCATCACAATCGCTCATGTGATCATAGAATGGCCACCAAGCTGTGCAATGCTGACCAAGACTAGCAAGGTTTAAGAAGGAAAAACAGGGCATCATAGTTTTTAAAGACTGTAGGAGTGCTCAGAGATTATTCAAGTAGTTTAGCTTAGCAGAAAGCTTATAAGCAGGCTGGACAGTGCATATTTTTGAGGAGACACAACTTGGATGTGATGTGTTGTGACATGTATTGTATTAGCAAATAACTATGTCTTGGTATCAGTCAATTCAGCAAGTTTTTAAAATCAAATAAATTGCTAACTCTCAAAATGGTGGTTGATCATGCATTTTTAAAGCAAGATGCAGGGAATGTTCAGTTTAAATTCTAATATATTGACCTCAATTATTGATATCCTACTAGCAAGCAACATGTTTTTCTATGATACTTGCATAATTCCAGATATTTTTTCTGAACATTCTCTAGAGATCAGTTCCAAATTATGATCTTTAGAGCCTGTGGAAATGGAAATTTATGCTATACTTTTCTAAGGGACAAATAACTGTATATCACAACTACAAATAAATTAATTTTGGCAGGGAGTGCACCTCTCCACTACTCAAATTAATAAGCCAAATAATTCTAATTACATATAGTTAAAGATTCTGATTTTTTCTTGAATTTTATGATGCACCAGATCACATGACACATCACATAGCACCACATGACCTACAAAACAGATAGAATTGACTAGTCAGCATCAATTAGTAATAGCTTTTACTCAGCATATAGTTACTTGGTATACTCTTCTTTTTGAAAAAGGGATAACATAGAGAAAAACTATCAAAAAGCCTACTATGACTTCATTGACTCCACTAGAGCTGCATCAGCATTTTCATGTCACCATTGACAGTAGGAATTATTGTACATATTTAGGATAGTATGTGGAGTGGAAAGATTACACAACTTTTCCACTTTATTAGTATATAAACTGCACCAAAAGTAGTAAATAATACAAGAAGAAATCCTATCAGGTTTCCTCATGCTCAGCTTTTAAGTTGCTCTTGCACAGTTATTGACAGCTAGTTAAAAGTGCCACTTCTGCCAAAGTCTTTAATGCATCTTAAGTTTTACATCACCTTTTGTGGCACATATGTGCTAGGCATTTGTGGTTAAGCTATATGTTGCCTTTTGTAGCAATTCTATGCACTGTTTTGAGGCATAGTTTATCCCTGTGCTAAGCATCCACCACAAAGTGCCATGCCATTTTGAGGCATAGTTTATCCAGCAGCAGTTGGAGGAACAGAAGTGGGTGCAGGTCTCATCTATATACTTGACCACCACATTCTGCTGCCCCTTGATCCACCCTATTGCCTCCACCACTGACCTCTCTCCATTGCTAAGCCCATTGCCAAGCCTGTTGCAAAGTGAAGCTCCTCACCTTTACCACTGCCACTACCTTCATTGCCTAGTTTTTTTTTAGCAAGTTGGTTGTCTAGGGCATTGCCAAGACCATATTTGATAGAAGTGGTGTAGCATCTTGGAGGTTTCTTTCACTCTTGTTCTTCTACAAAAGTATTCTGGTCTCACTCACACTCCTACATCCACCAGACACACCTTAGGAGAATTAGCACAAGTAAACATTGCAGTACAATAATCAATCAGTTCAGTCATTAGTCAAGAGTTTAGTTATTACATCTGTTGTCTGAATAGACAATCTCTGGGAATCTGCTGTAACCCACACTTTACATCACCTGTGCTTTGAATTTCTATTCTCATAGGTAGCTAAAAGCCTATACAATCCTAGAGCCTTGCTATTACTGTCATGAGTATAATACTCATTTTTGTATGCATCTAGTTCAACATATTCTTCAGTAACCTCATCCTCTTCACTGTTCTGAGAGGCCTGCTCAGCCTCCTCTTTTTCAGGTTCATTCACTTGCTCATCATTGGTGTTGTTGATGGTGTTGTTGATCTCAGTCAGAGCTGCAGTATGAACAGCACAAATGTACCCTTGTGGTGGTTTAGCCAGCTCCTTGCACTCTCTCACAAAGTGACTCTGTTTGCCACACTTGTAGCAGTTAGCACTGATGCTAGCATTTTTGCTTGCACTACCAGGGCTCACTCCCCTGGTCTTCATCCACCTGTCTGATTTAGCCAGTCTGGTGAGGCTACCACTACTGCTTTAGGAGCCACTACTTTGGCTCCTGTGCACAGCACAACTGGTCTACTGACCTTTATTGGTTGCTTAAAGAGGGCACACTTACTTGATTGTGCCATTATAGAGTGCTTGTCTAATATTGTCTCTAACCTTGATGACTGGACAGCAGCCAGAGAAGTTATTTTTCTCCCATGCTGCCTTAAGCTGTGCTCCAAGTAGTGTGCAGCTGTCTTGATGCTATTTTTGTAGGCCTTGGCTTTGGCCATGAACTCCTCAATGATGTTCACTTCTGAAGCCAATCCACCATCACAAATTAGCACAACTAACATATGAAAGGGTATTCCCTCCAGGAAGCACTCCTGGATAGTAAATTCATCCAGATATATGGCCATGTCCTGGGCATGATCCAGCAGGATATCATAGAAACCCTGCACTCCCTCTGACACAATGTACATGGCATCATGGAATGCATCCTGTGCATCCTGCATTGTTGATGGTTATACAAATCAATTATACAGTCCCAGAACCATGTCCACAAACATACAGTGCTCCTGTTGCTGGTTGACATATACCACATGTTGAAGGTATCATTTTAAGGCAGACTCCTTCAAGAAGTCCATCACAATTAGCACTCATTCACAGTCATGGCCTTTGCCTCTATACTGTGCCACAGCATAAAATATGCAGATGCTAAGGAGCCAATTCTCCAAGTCACTGAAGTTGGCTGACCCAGTGTACAGGGTGATTGTCTTTGAGGAATCACTCTGTTTTGGCTTTTGACTGCCAGAGATGGTCATTTGAATAGCTAAAAGCTGTTCAATCACTGCACACAGTTGGTTGTGCATTGATTGTTGGGTGGTATTCATGGGCCTCTTTCACTCCAAGCATGGCAAATCATCCATGGTGTTGGAGAGGCATACTATACCTCCCTGGGAATTGATAAAGTCCATGAAACAATCATCTTGGGTTTCTTCCTCTATATGGAATATCCTTCTCTGAACACCAGCCAGGATCACCAGGATCAGAGGAGCCACAGCCTGGAGATGGTGGCCCATGTCTTGGTGGAGGTAGTCTCCTTCCTGGCCCATGCCTGGAGGGAGGTCTACTTCCTTCATTGTCTGACATTTTGAGGAGGCTCAGTTGCTCAGACATCATATTCAACACAATACATGGTATATAACTGGCATCACCTTCTATTGATGCCAAATAAGAGTAAAAATAAATAAGATAATAATTATAATTATTTTATAATTATTTTCTGTTACACTTTGAGAGTAATAATGCTCAAGTTTTGGCTCTTTTTGAGAGAATTGGAATTGTCTAATAAAAAATGCATATTTATCATTACTTGCTGTTATACCATTGTTTGATCACCTGTGGAAGGTGCCAAGGTCTGCAGGTCTGGAAAAGGCCAAACATGATTTAGTGGACACTGTTTTGCATGCCTCATGTGTTTCTAGACCAAGCATAACCCAGACATTCTATGATTTCAAAATCATAGAAAAAAATCTACACCATAAAGTATGTAATGGCTTAACTATTGATTGATTAATGTTAACAAACATTGAATTCAGCTTATCAGTGAAACTTTAACAACTTTTGACTATTGATATATCAAATATCTCATCATGTAAGTATTTTTGATATTTTTGGACTATTAAAATGCTTAAAAAATTGATATTTTAGCAGAACAAAGTATGTATTGGCCTATCTATTGATTAATTAATGTCAACAAATGTTGAATTCAGTTTATCAGTGACTTTGACAACTTTTGACCATTGACATATCAAATATATCATTATATAAGTAAATTTTAATGTTTTTGGGCTATTACAATGCTAAAAAAAATCAGTATTTCATGCAATCTTCAACTAATCCTTCTAAAAGTCAAACACCAAGTACTCCTGAAAGTCAAAAACAACAAACTAGCATCCAAAGTAGACTTAAACAGTTACAAATGACTGATCTGGATGATCATTGTGGAAATAGAAATCTTAGAGCCAATACTGTTGTTATGCCACCTCTTCACTTTGAATCTGAGGGTATTAGATCTGGGGGTATAGGACCTGGGGGTATGAGACCTGGGGTAATAATCAGACTGCTGCAAGCTCTTCAGAGAGGCCTATTGGACAGCCTGCTGCTGCTGCTAATCCATTTTCTATGGTCATTCCTGAAACCCATCTACTTGAAGATTGGGATGCTCCTTTACAAAGTCCTATGCCTAGAATGGTGTCACCTTCACCTGCTCCTGTACACAGGAGAGACAATATGCTGAGACCACCAGTCAATCAGCCTATTGTAGCCATTTCTGAAATCCATCTACCTGAATGGTGGGATACTCCATTACAAAATCCTATGCCTAGGATGGTGCCACCTATACCCACTCCTGCCCCTTTACAAAATCCTATGCCTAGGATAGTGCCACCTCCACTTGCTCCTATCTATATACAGAAGAGACAATATGCTGAGACCAGTCAATCAACCTACTGTTGGCTATAATCATGCTACCTCCACTTGCTCCTAAGCAAGCACCAGCAGCATTAGAAGGGCAACAAAGGCTCAGACATATTGCTATGGCCAAAGAGCAAGAGAGGCAACAAGAACAAGAGAGGGATATTGCAAGGCTGGGAACAGCAACATCAAGCTGATCTGGAAGAGGACTTCAATGGTTTGAATTCTCAAAATGACATCCCTCCTGAAGAGGAGTTGGAATATGTTGATGCAGCCTTTGATCAAATTGTGGAAAATGCTTTGGAGTATTTGGAACAGCCTGCAGACAATGGAGATGATCCTAGGCAGCAGGATCCACCAGCAGAACCAGATGATCCTGCTGTACATATGCCAGCAGAAGGAGTGGAACCTCCCTTGATCCTCCTATCCCCCAAATGATACAACAGCCTGACAATGTTCAGCCTAGGAATGCTCTTTCAAGAGGAAGACAGCCTTATTTGGGATGCACCTCCATCACATTATCTTGGATCTATAAATGTCATATGTCCACATTGTCAAGCTCTACATCCTGATACTGAAAAGCTCTCCAAGTCTACCAGACATAATCTAAAGTTTGGCATGTGCTGTCTACAAGGCCAAGTCAATTTGCCCAGACTTAAAGATGGTCAGGCTGAGAGCTGATTTTGGGGATCATTGGCACTACAATGACCCTAATGAACAAGAAGGAGTTGCTGCTATTATTCCTGGAGATGGATCTGAAGAACAATCAAATCACTGTGATATAATCTTGCACTTGCATGGAGGTGGATTGAGGCAGATTAGCCATTTGGATCCATATTATACTCCATTGCACTCCACTATCATCTTTCCAACTGGAGAGTCTGAATTTCACTCAGGTATTCAGTCTCATTTTGGACCATAAAATTAACAAAGAACTAGATATGTCAGCAAAACAGCATTTTATGCATATAGGCTCCAGCAGAGGACTTTGGAAGCTAATGTTGGACTACTCTGGAGTGACAGACTGTTCTAGCAATATGTGGTGGATGCATGAGCTTCAATTTAGCAATCAAAGCTCAATTGGGTCAGATTAAATCAAAAGAAGATCAGAGCTGGAAGTGAACAGTATATGCAGCAATTATTCCAGGATTCTATGGCTATTTTCAGGTATTTTCAGAAGCCTGACCTCTTCATAACCATGACTGCTAATCCAAACTGGCCTGAAGTTTAAGAAGCTCTCTTGAAGGAAACTGCAGTCAATGGGAAAAAACACACAGCCTCTGATTGAACAGAAATTGTTGTGAGAGTATTTGAACTCAGAAAGAATGCTCTTTTATAAGACATTAAAGATGGTCTCTTTAGTGACTGTGTAGCTCATGTTCATACCATTGAATTCCAAAAAAGAAGACTTTCATATGCACATACCTTGATATTCTTCCATCACCATGATAAAATTAAGGATGTAACTCATGTGGATACCATTGTCTCTGCTCTGGTACTCTTAGTGAAGCAGGATCCATCCACACTGTGGTGGATCTTGTTCTACACTACTGCTCCTATTCAGAATACACCATCTATTCAGAATATACCATCTTCACTACTACTAGCCTGAAGCAAGACATGATCCTGGGCTTTACTTGGATTCAAGAGCACAATTCAGAGATCAATTGGTCAAAGAGTGAGGTACACATGAGTCAGTGCCCCTGACATATTGTTCTACAGGTCCAGTGGAGCACAGAGCATTGGTCCATAAGCATGCTGCCATATGCATATGTTGTGTAGGGCACATTCCCTTTGCTGACATTGATTGACCTGTTGGATCCTCCTCCTCTGGCATTCCCTCATGGAAAGGCCCTCTATGAGGACATTCAGAGTGTGGGAAGTAAAACCCAGTGGAAAGATGGAGGTGAGGATGAGTTTGTTAGTGCTTTGGACCCAGAGTCTTCAAATAGGTGATAGGATCTATGCTGCTATGCTGCATCCACCACCAATGGCTGCAGAGATCCAGGCTAGTCATCTCAATGCCTGGCTCAAGCATTTGCAGCAAGCTCCCAGCCCAAACCTTTGCATAGCACAGTTCCTCATCATCTCCAAGACTTTGAAGACATACTCTCCAAGGCATCATTTGACTCACTTATAAAGTGTAAGCAGTAGGATCATGCAATCAAACTTGTTCTGGATGCAGAACCTTCTAGCTATAAATACTGACCCAAATGCACAATGTCTTGGTCATACAGGCTTTTATACTACATGGGCAGCAGCACTTTTGGAAAGGTTTTGGTGGCCAAAGGTGCATGATAATATCATGTGGTATGTTAAAATGGTTGGTATTGCACCATCCTGTTACAGCTTTCAGTTTGCTTCCCTACTTCCTGCAGGAATCCATCTCCATTCCTGATGAAGCCCTTGACATCAGTACTTCCTGACTTTGAGAACTAGAAGAAACAGACATTCCCAATGATGAAGACCTTCCTGACTTTGTGACTCCCAAACCTGAAGAATAAAAACAAGAGATAAAAAGACAAAAATAAAATAAAAACTTTATTGATAAGAAATCATTCCTTTCCTGACACTCAGTACTTACCATTTATCCCTACTGAAAGACTTCAAGCTGCAGTGTTTCCTTGCCTTACACAAACTCAAACAGATAAAATGCTGTAATGACTTACTGAGCATTTGCCTTCCTTGCCCATAGTACCAACCATACACTAGGGTTATAAACCCTCCCTCCTAAAACAGAAAAACATCCACAAAGACAAACCTGACATTTCCTTTTACTTTCCTAAAAACAAACCCAATACAGCTAACTTCATATTTTCTAACACCTCAAAACATTGTTGCATCTGCTCAAAGGTCTTGGCCTGCATTGTTAGCATGGTCTGGGCACAATTCTGAGACCTTGTCAATTCTGCACAGCTTTGCTGAAACCTCATGAGGACTTCAAGCACCACTGGCAAAAAGAAGGCATCCTCCAGCACTAGGTTAGTGGACAGCAGAGGAGTGATGGTCTGGTGGGGTGGCTAAAAAGATAGGTTCAGCCAATGGTAGGAGAAAATCACAAGTAAAAAGCTTACTCTGGTTGGTTCCATCTCCTTCCACATTCCTGCATCCTCTCCTGCCACTGTTGACCTCCTCAACTCTGACTCCTGAAGCTCCTCTTCCCACTCCTCTTCACTATCCTCCTCTTCATTCCTGCTTTCAACTAACTCCTTAGCAGTTGTCTCCTTTGTGGCTGAGGCCTTCTCTTTTGGCTTAGCAATCATGGAGGACAGCTTTTTGATCATCACTGATGACTTGCCAAGAGAGGTGGGAGCAGTGAGTTTGGCCTTAAAAGGGCCCACAATAGGTTGAGGTACTGGAGGCCTTGTAGCTGTTTGCTTCTTCCCAACAGTATCTCCCTTCTTTCCAGAATCTTCCCTTTTCCTATGTCCCTGCTTAACTCTTTTAATTTCCCTTACTCATGTCTTCTCTTCATTCTTGCTCTCCACTACTTCCTTTGACTTTGCCACCAGCCTCTTCCTGTTCCTGAGAGGACTTACAGCTGCCCATTGATTTGCCTTTTTGCCCCCCTCTAGCTGATAAAAAGCTGTTAGGAGACCTTTTGCCACAAGATAACCATTGTGACCCATTGTGCCAGAGTGGCAGCATCTGTGGGTGGCTTCTTCTTCTGCACCCTCTGCCCTACCCCTTTTCACAGACAGCCCTTGGTCTTAGTGTAGCATCTGAAACAGGCTGATCTCCTGACAGGTACCAATACAAATTAGCAGTGTTCTCAGCTATGCACTAATCACACTGGGCAAGGGTTAGTTAAGAGTCAAACTGTTGAGAATCAGAGACTTATTGTACCATGGCTCACTCTCACTTCTTCTGGAAAGCCAAAGTAATGGCAGGTTTGTTACCTGCTGGGAGCATCTCCCCACTCTCCAGTCCCTCATTCTCTACCATGTTTGTTGGTTTGGGCAGCAGCTGTGCTAATAATTCAGAAGTGAACTTGAAGACAAATTCAGTACAAGAATATGCTAAGTTCTGCTGTTTACATCCATTGGAATGACAAATTCCTCTCTTTCTGCTTCTTCTTCCTTCTCCTCCTCTGCTGCAGGTGATACCACATAATTGGGGTGCACATTAGTAGTTGGATACACCTCATCAAGCCATTTTAAAAATATTAGTTAGAGACTCAGCTTTGGCAAATTTTGTCCATGCCAGAACAACTTCACAAGGTGCACAAAGTGTTTCAACACAGTAGTAGCATGATGCTATAAAGTAATTATCTTGGCTGCAAGTTTCAACAAGATCATGGTCATGTGGTTGATAAGGACAACTTGTATTGGTAACCATGGTTGAGCTTCTTCTTCTGTGCAGCATAATAGTCTATTAACACCCAACAATGTTTGTCTGCCAAATCTTGTAACATGTGCCAACCATCTGTCCTGATGGTCTCTACAAGTTTTGTTATTTTCAATTCTGCTGTTTTTGCAACCTTTGATAAGACATTTATTGGCCATTTGGTGTTCATGGATAGCACAAAAAACAGCTTTTCTGGCATTGGCAAGATAATTGGCACAGTTTTCAATTTTGAAAAAGTCCTAATCAGACTCTATAATTGGTTCATCAATGCATCAACAATGTAAGAAGCATGTAAAGTGTTTTGTATAATGGTTTATGATGTTTAAACTGGCATCCAGTCATTTTATGATGACTTTATAGGCCATGCTCAAAACATGGCCATATATCCAGATGTATCAATATATTATCAGAGAAACCTGCCTAGACAGTATATCCATTGAAATGCATAGATTGCTTATCTGTGACGATGACTTGTCTCCTAAGGTTGATACCATGGTCAAATTTCTGGCTTGTGCTAATCAATACAAACAGTCCATCAAGAACTGCAATATAAGACCTATTCTGAAGGTCTTGTGGCCATTTAAAAGGTATGTAGAATGCGGAACAAGGATTTGGGAGACATGTATGAGCAAGGAAAGGAAGGTTTGACCAAATAAAAAAAGGTCAGTGATGCTGGGAGTTTTGAAAGTGATCAGCAGAGTGGAGATATGGATCAGTATCATAAAAGTTCAGATCATGACAGATTTTACTATGCTATAAACTCTAAAGCTGTTTTCAAGGTGTTAGTGTCACTATATTCCTAAGTGTAGCTGCACTTTGATTTTAGGTGCACTGCAAGTTGGTGGTTAGAATTGTTGAACTTAGCTTATTTCATGCTGTTTTATTCCAGTTTCATTTAATTCTTCTGTCTGATATACTGATCTATGATATTCTTTACATAATTGTTTCTACTTGATATTAAGCTAGCAAGAATAGAATATTTCCTTATAATCTGCATTGGATGGATTCAGATAGGTCACTTGAGGGATCATAATTTAGTGCACACATATTATTGAAAAGATATAATAAAAACTTATGATCATTGTTCAATCTGCAATATAGTTGTGACAAGAAGACAAAAGGCTCACATGAGAGTAATGAAATTTAAAATAATTAAAAAAGCAGCATGTCTGGAAATTTCACTGCAAAATTTATCATTATCATATCAGGTTAATGAAGAAGCCCATTTGTTGCAAGCGTGTTTGTTGTGTTGTCAGCTTGAAATTCTTCAGCTTGAATGTTATTTAGATAGAAAATCACAGACATGATCTAACTTATTGTGTTGAGCAGTTTGATTCAAATATTCCAGCACTTCAGCTGGGGTATGTTTGCCAGTTGTAAGAAACACAGCAACAAGGCCTGTGACATAAGCAGCAGACTGTGTCATTTAATGATATTTCTATCAATCATATTTGTTACATGGAAGATTATACATACCATGGATGTTCCAGACATAATTTTAGTACCCTAAGCAATTTCAAAGACAGATGATGAGCATTGGTTAAAGCATTCTGCTGATCAGACTCACAGTTGTGCTGTTAGTTGCAGCACTAACAATATTCTCACCTCCAGCAAATATATCAATTGCACTTCCATAATTTGTCCATGTAGTTTCTTCATCAGCAATATTAGAAGCAGCAACAGTGACTGCACCTAGAATACCAGAGGGTGAATAAAGCCATGCATCCCGTCCTTCATTGCCTGCTGCAATCTAATCATTTCTTAGATGAGGACAAGGAATTCTTAAGGACTGAATCATCACTTACAACAACAGGAATTTTCTCTTGTATTAACTGGAATTATTACAATCACCTTGCTATTATAAATAAAGAAGGAGGAAAAATACATACTCTGATATTAGCATCATCAAGGGGTTTATATATGTCCTTTGCACCAACAGATAGATTGATAACAGAGGGGCGACCAGTAACCCAAATTTTTTGGCGAGCCCAGTCCAATCCATAAATCCTGAATTATAAGCATGAATCAACAGTAATTTAAATAATTGAAGCTGAAATGGACTTGCAAGTCACCCATCCTGGCTGTTGTACTGCATGTTCTAAGTCAGAATTACAAGCACATTGTACCACCAATCAAGATTTTACAAATTATCAGCAACTTTTATAGCAATAATGTCAGCTAGCTTTGCAACACCATATGTAAGACCACTGCCAGTCCACTTTATTACAGTCAACTTTGAATGTATCAGTAAGAAGTTTGATAACTTACGCACAGTAGGTCCCATGACCATCATTATCCTTGTTAGGGTATTTACCAGCTGTCTTTCCCCATCTTGCACATCCACCAAAGTCAGTCTATATTCTATTCAGTAAAAACAAGAAAATAGTTGTGTGAAGGAATTTACATGATTAATGTTTACACCTTGATAAATAACAGCATAAAAGTCAAATTTTCAGTCATAGGTGGTTGTTTAGCAAGAAGCTTACCTGAGTCTGCATAATGATTGAAAAAAATCAAATTTTCAATCAATAATCAAGATAATCAAAAAAACACATACCAACAACATATATGTCAACTCCAAAGCCTCCTATTGGATTATAATAAAATGTGAAATTTATTCCTCTATGTAGTACACAATCAATCAGTCCCACCATTTAATAAGTAACAATACTTACGTCAGATTTGTATATGCAAGCCTGGTATATGAACTCATACGAGAGAGTCCCCAAGTAGCATTTCTCCTAACATCAATGTTATTATCTATCAATACTGAACAGATTAAGAAAACAAACTGAATGGCAGTGTTATTGGCAGGAGATTGGTTATTAGTGTAAGTGTTGGCAACAACAATACCATCATGATCCTGATACACTCCTTCAACATCAGGACTTGCTTGTAACTCTTGGATTTCATCATCAGTAAATCTACCTTTATTTAGTAGAGCTAACTATTGAAAACAGAAGAAATTAGATATCTCACATACCAGCAACACCATTGATGATGGTGTAATGATATATCACATTGGGATTATGATGTGTGATACCAGAAGGTCTGTTGTTGGATTTAAATGTCACAATGTATTCACCAGGTGATTCAACATCATTGATCAGAGAGTCAGATGCAGCAAATGCTGGGAGGACTAAGGCAATAGTTACAAAAAGAGCAGGAGAGAAGTGCATTGTGAATATGAAATAGCACACTGAGGAAGATGATACATTTTGGACCTTATATACCTTTGCATTGTCTTTTGTGCACCTAAAAAACCAGTAACATGGTGGCTCTGGCATCAGATCAAATCACTGGTACTGAGAAGTTTGCAAAAGGCTAGATGTCAAACAGTTGAAGCATATTTAGATGAGTGATGAGCATGTGCACTGTTAGATTTAGCTTCTATTCAATTGCTTCTGCCAACTAAAGACTTGACCTGCAGCTTGAAAACAACCACTTGATTGGAGGGAAGTACACTTGATTGGAGGGAAGTACACTTGATTGGAGGGAAGTACACTTGATTGGAGGGAAGTACACTTGATTGGAGGGAAGTACACTTGATTGGAGGGAAGTACACTTGATTGGAGGGAAGTACACTTGATTGAAGGGAAGTATGTTTGGTGCTCTTGAATTTATACTTTTTTGTCATCTTCTAGAAAACTGGTAACATGGTGATTCTAGCATCAAATTAAAGTGCTTGTTTGGTAGTGCTGAGAAGTTACTAAATCAGCCAGATGTCAACTATTTGACATAATATAAAAAGATACAAGTAGTATTAAGAGATTGACAAACACAAGAAACAACAAGAATGAATGTTATGAGTTAGCAAAAAACAGCTGGAATGTTGTAAGCAGATGTGGCATAATGCACTTTAAAATGTGACAAGGGGAATAATGCTACCCCATTAAGATAAAGGATGATACAGTGAATTGACAGAATAGTACATTGAAAAAAATGGATGAGACAAAATGTGACAATGTGATGGCATAGTACAAGAAAATGGTTAAATGATAAAATGGCAAAATAAATATCCCAGCACTTGTTGATACAGATTGCACTAAATGATATACCTCCATTGAAGCATGACAATGATGGGGATAAATAGCTGAGCCATGGTCCATATTGTTGGGACATCAATGGATGCATTCTACTACAAAAGAGCTGAGGTTTGGTCAAGGGCATGAAGGAACCAAAGTTCTCTTTGTTCTCTACCTGTATATATATTCAGATGCTACCTTACAGACACCCCAGTTCTGTTTATATGCTACTGGAGTATGTTATCTATATTACACAATCATACAACTATTGACTATGTACCTAGTACTAAGAGCATGCTACTCATCTAGGTACATTTGATATTAGCTCAGGTTATGGGTTGCTGCTGAGCAGACTACTTGACAAAGTACTGCTGCTTATTGGAACTTTCACTTTTGTATGCAACACTGCTTGCACTGGATCTCTTGCCATTTAAAATTGCCCTCTGTCTTTGTTCTTCTTGTGAGGGAAATATTTGATTGACCTTCTCATCCAAATTTAGAAGAGATAATCTTATTACACTACTAAATGATGAAACACACTTGAGAACCTGCCTCATACATCACTATTGACTCAAAGATGCCTGCTTCAGACACCACTATACCCTTCCTTCATTCATGCCATATCTGTTCAAGGAGCAAACTAGAAGGACAACAGGTTCAACAGGAACTCCTTCATTGCTAACTTTGTAAAATGTTTAAAGTCTCTTGAAATCCACCTCTCCTTTCTAGGACTAAAGTTCTACATCTTTGCCCCACTCATTCCTGCAACTAGTACCACTGCCAAACTTGTAGCACACCATAGCTGGATTGCAAGTGATGAACTTGCATGGGCAGTCATTCTTACTGTTCTGGATGAATCTGAATATGATGGTCTGGACAAGAGTAAAACCATGGTGAATCTCTATAGTAATAAAAACCCATGCTGAGGGTAAAGGACCAGTCAGGATGGTCACACTCATCCAAGAGGTTTTGAAAATCCAGTGCTCACCCAGCAAGCCCCTGACTGTAACAGCAAAACAGATTTGCAACATCATGACCAAATATACTCCATTCAGGCACTGAACAAGGATTTATTCAAATGTGTCATTCTTCTCAACAGCCTGAACAACTTACAATATGAGCTGATATAGGCCCAAATATTCTGAGGCCTTGCTGATTCCACAAAAGAGATGTGCTAGACTCTGACCACATTCAAAAACTTCTTGTGATGATCCAGAACCTCTCCAACCTGAAGACTACAGGTATGGGGCTGGCCACTGACACTGCCTTAGCAGCCATGATACAAGGCTGATTCAGATTGACAAAGCCATGGCTTCCTAGACATAAACACTCAGCTGGTGTAAGGTGCTGCAACATTTGTGCCACATGAGGATGGCCTTGCACAGGGTACAATATGCCATTCTGTGTACACCCTGGCAGAGCCATAAAGAAACAGGGCATTGAGGCTACTTGAAATGCTGCATGCATGGCCAGCACTACCTAGCAAGCAAAAAAGAAGGGCACTGGAGGTGCCAAGGTTTATATCCAGCTGACAAGACCTAAAGGCAAGGTCTATTTAGTAGAGGAGGAAGAGCTTAAGAGATTACAAACCCTAAGCACCAACACTGAACTCATCAGATTTACTGGACTGGCTACTAATACATTACCTGCTAACCTCACTGCTGACAAGGTTGAGTGGGAAGGGTGGATGGCCACCATTGTTGTGAAGGAGATGGAGCCAAGAACCACTGTAAATTGGAATGACTACACAAAAGAATCCAATAATGTCACCAATAATAGTCAGACCACTTAACCAAATCTTCAAAAAAGTATTAAGTGCCACTGCAGAACATCCATTCTTTGTAGACTTTAGTGCAACTATACACATCTCACCATGCAGGTCCAACTTCTTCTCTCTCTAACCTATCATGCCTAAAGCCATCAAAGGTGTTGGAGGCTCCACAATCTCTGCCTGTGGCATTGGAAATATAAGACTGCACACCACAGAGAGAAATACACTTGCACTAGAAAAGGCACTATATGTCCTCCTTTCAACTGTCAGACTGATCTCTGTTAGTTTGTATCTCAACCAATAATGACACATATTCATGCTTTGACAAAACAGAGGTCCAAATCAGAGACTGCACCATAGAAAGCATTGGTGTGAAGGGACCACTAATACAGAAGAAAGGACTATATGCAATTAATCTATCAGATGCAACCATCACAGCTCCAGTGGCAAAGTCTGAGATATCAACTTTGACATGGAAGGAAGCATCATTGTTGAGGAAGAGGAGTTGAGGAAGAGGAGGACAGGTTGTGAGGTCACAGCTTATTTTAGAGCATTAAAGGCAGCTTGCTGTGGTGCTCCCCATTGCTAAGCAGCATCCTTAACTGTAAGATCAAAGAGAGGACATGCATGGTGTGAGAAGTCTTTGATGAGTCTCTGGTAAAAGTTGGTGAAGCCTAAAAAGGCCTGTACCTCCCTCTTGTTCTTAGGCTTCAGCCACTCTGCTACACCAGCTACCTTTACAGGGTCCATCTCTGCTGTTCCATGTGAGATGATCAGTCTAAGGTACTCAACCTTAGTCTGCTTGAACTTGCACTCCTCAGACAATGCATGTGATCTGTTGATGCTCCTCTAGTGTCTTGGTATAAATGAGGATATCATCAAGGTAGACACAGACCATGCCTTCTGCAATCAAGTCACAGAAGATATTATTCATCATTGTCTGGAAGATGGCCAGGCTATCCCAATGGACATCTAACTTGGTGAAGTAATGTGCACCTTGAAGGTTGTTGACTAGTTCAGAGATGAGCAGAAGGAGGTAGTAATTCTTCACCATCATCACATTCAGAACATGGTAGTCCTGAACCAAATGAAGGGATCCATCCTTCTTCTTGATGAAGAAGACTGGAGAGGCCATTGGTGACTTTGAAGGATGTACTTGTCCACAGTCAAGATTCTCTTGCAGGAATGCATCTAGCTCATCCTGCTCCTAAGGGGAGGTATATCTTACAGCTAGAAGGTTCTGCATCTGGAACAAGTTTAATTGCATGATCTCACTGCTTATGCTCACAGAGTGAGTCAAACACTGCCTTGAAGAACATGTCTTCAAAGTCCTGGAGATAATGAGGAACTGTGCTATGCAAGGGTTTAGGCTGGGAGTTTGCTGCAAATGCTTGGGCCAAGTGCTGAGATGTGGACTAACTAGCCTGGATCTCTGCAGCCATTGGTGGTAGATGCAGTGTAGCAGCATAGATCCTATCACCTACCTCTATAGCCTTGTCTGAAGACTCTGGATCCAGAGCACTGATAAACTCACCCTCACATTCATCTTCCTGCTGGGTTTCACTTTCCATGCCTCAGACATCCTTGTAGAGGGTCTCTTTATGGGGGAACACCAGAGGGGGAGATCCAACAGGTCAATGTCAGCAAAGGAAATGTGCCCTACATGACAAGTGCATATGGCAGCATGCTCATGGATTAATACTTTGTACTCCTCTCAGACCTGATTGGCACAGGTAGAACAATGCCAGGGGCACTAACTCATGTGCACCTCACCCTTTGATCAATTGATCTCTGGATTGTGCTCTTAGAGCCAAGTGAAGCCCAGAATCATGTTTTGCTTTTCAAGGCTAGTGACAGCAAAGATGGCACATTTTGAATGGGAGCAGTAGCACAGAATGAGATCCACCACAAAGCAGATAGATCCTGCTTCATTAAAAGTGCCATCAATATTGTATATGAGGATGAGGTGGGAGAGCGGTCAAGTGGTCAGGCAGTATTGTTTCACATAGTTTGCATCAAGGAATAAACCTGTCACACCACTATCCAATAAGGCAACAATGCTCCAGTTTTGTTGTGTGTCAGTGGTCTCAATCTCCACATTCAGATGTAGA
>JABAKA010008145.1:0-20613 GCA_018857285.1 Termitomyces sp. Mi166#008 | reverse complement strand
ACGGCCACCCTATGTCACTAGCACAGCCTCTGCCAAGCCCTGGTTGATAAGTCTGGCTCATGTCAGCACCCTCGGCATTGGCATGCTCGGTAAGCCTAGTACATCAGCTGATCGTTGACGATTACACATCACTAATACATACCGGCCCGCTTAGCCAATAGCTCGTAGTCAGCGGCTCCTGCTTAGCATATAGGGAATTAGTCATAGTACTAGCCGATGTAGTATATAGGATGGACTGGGACATGGTACATTCCCAGTCCTGTCAATAGCAGTGTCTCTGGGTCTACACATCGACACGACTGTGAGTGCCTCCAGTGACGGCCTCGGCTTCCCGCTCGCTCTCACCTCTATGCCTCTCGCTCACTGCCCGCCTCGGGCCCACCAGCACCCTTGTGCCTGGCTCACCTGCCGCTCGCCACCTCCTGAGGAAGGGGGCTGAGTGGTGGGTGGTGGCTAGGGTTCCCACGGATGGCTGATCCCCTTACACCAACCCTTAGATTGACCCTCCCCTCAGTTCTGCAAGTCAACTAGATCAAATGCTCTTCTTTAGTTTGAGTTTGTGTCATTTAAGAAGCTGATACTCTGAGTGATTCTCCTTTTCTTTGCACTGATGTTTCAGTAGATTTGGATTGTTGTATTGATGTTTAGACTTGGTTGCCTTGCATTCTCATGGTTCAGATGCATTTGCATTGTGCTGATGCAGCTTGGGTTAGACTCATTGATGGGATTGGGATACATGTTTGTTAGACTGATGTTCCTCTTGATTGTCCATGGCATGATCTTTGTCATTGTTAGAATTTTGGAGTCATGCAATGTCACTTTCAGGTTTTGGAGGTGGAGGGAGGACTTTGTGCTTAAGCTGGATTGTGCCATCCTTTCTGAAGAAAATTCTAGAAAAGTAGATCATCAGATATAGTAGTGAATATAAGAAATTGTAAAGGTGATCTCTGGGGGCTGTGGCTCAGTCACACAGCTGGCAGAGGGAAATCTGAAGTATATTGAGTATTGTACAGATGACTACTCTAACTACTCACTTGGCAGAGGGAAATCTAAAGAGAACAAGTCTGAGGATTTTCTATGCCAGGAGTGACACTTCAGAGGCTTCTGATGCATGGGAAGGAACTGTACAATGCACAAAAGCCACAGTCAGCCACAAGAAAAACCTAAAGGGACAAATCTCTGAAAATGATCAAACTTCAGAAGTTGCCAAAAGATGAAGGTGTTCCTAAAAAGAAAACCCCTTCCAGATCCACCAGGTTGGCAACTTATCTGAATTATATACAGAGCAGGATTGAGGCTATAAGACTGAAAGTAAAACCAAAAGGGAGGGCTAAAAAAGGAGAATAAAGGAAAATCATAGCAGGGCAGAGAGAAAGGTGAAGAGAGATAGGTCCCCTGACATCCCCCCTCTAGTGTGTGGCATCTCAATGTGCAGGGTAGAAGAAGTTCTGGATTGCTCTGTCAGCTGGTGAAATAAGGTAGATTCCTTGGATGGCTTGGAGAGTGTTAGGGTGTTGCTGATAAAACTCTCAGACTAGACCAGGTGCATGGACATTCTCCTGTGATTTCCTTGATGCCATAACCCTTCCATTTCACCTTGAACTGGAGCTTATGCCAAAAGAGACAACTGTCCAGAATCTCCTTCACTTTGTACTTCTTCTTGTTGTCAACCAAGACTGGTAGTGGTGGTGGATTTGGATGGTGGCCAAAAATAGAGTCATCTAGGGCAAGAAATAGCTTTACCACATTAAAGACTGAGTGGAGTTGGCACATCTTGACAGGTAGCTTTAGGCAATATGCTAGAAAGCCTACTTGTCATTCAACTATGAATGGTCCTAGATGATGGTGAGACAGCTTTTATGAGAGCTGAGTAGTAGTGATATCCAATGCATCCAGGTATACTCAATCCCCTTGCTTGTACTGCAGTGCTGGAGTGTGTTCTTGGTCATAGTATTGGGCCATGTCATCCTTTGCCTTGGCTAATGCTGCCTTGGCCTCTTCCTATGCCATTCTCATCTGATCTACAAACTCATTCACTAACTTGTTCTTTGATAGACATGTTAGGCTTAAAAGGAAGAATGGAGACATCTGTGTAGCAGTGTGAGCATAGTTGTTGTACTGGAATTCTGCATCTGGAAGCAGCTCATCCCAGTCATCTTGTTGCTTGTTGTAGAGCAAGTGCAGATACTGCTCTAGCTCTTGGTTAATATGCTCCATCTGGCTATCAGATTGAGGGTGATAGGTAGTAGAGGTATGGAGCTTTACATAGAGAAGGTGGTAGAGCTCTTGAGTAAACTCTGCAATGAAGTGTGGTCCTTGGTTGGAGACATAAGCATTGAACAGGCCATGCAGTTTCCAGACATTTTTCCAGTAGAGATTGGCAGCCCTCATAGCAGAGCATGTTATATGAGTGGAAATGAAATGAGCTTACTTACTACAGAGGTCCACCACTACCATAATAGTGTTATATTCATGAGCATCTGGTAGCTCTACTATGAAGTCCATCAAAGATATGCTCCAGTGCTCTGCAGAAATAAGAAGAGGATGGAGCTGTCCCATAGGAAGTTGACAATGAAGTTTGGTTCAGAAACAGAGGTCACAGGTGCTGGTATAAGAGCCAATGTACCATGACATCTGAGACCACCAGTAGTTGCAAAATACAAGCTCCAGAGTCTTCCACTTGCCTAGATGGCCAGTGATGCAAGAGTCATGATGCTATTCTACAATTTGCCTTCAGAGTTCAGGAATATTAGGGACATAGATGCACTTTCAAAAGGTGAGCAGGCCATCTTGCAGGGCCCATTTGTTTGTGCATACTGACTTTACCCCATTACTTCAGTTGGCATGCAGGGCCATGGCTGCTTTGGCTACAACATCCTCTTGTGTGCCCTCATAATTTTCTTGCTGTATATTTTTAAAGATGTTCACCTTGTCCCCTCAGACTACCACACCTTCTAAAGCATGAATGGCAAACAGCTCTAGCTTGAGGAAGACAATATGATCATGATCATCCCTCCCTGTGCCATGGTCAGCTTGATTAGACAGTGTGTCTAGCTTGACTCATGCTCTGCTCAGGTTTATGGTGCAGCAAGAAGTCAAAGTTGGCCAGATACAAGGACCACCAAGCTTGAGCTTCTTTGTCATTTGAAAGTACTAGAGGTTCTTGTGGTCAGTCCAAACTTCAAACTTGTGCTATGCACTCTCAAGGAAATGCTGCCACTTCTCAAAAAATCAAATGATAGTGAGCATCTCCTTATTGTGAATCTCATAGTTCTGCTCCACAGCATTCAAGCTCTTTGAGTAGAGGGCTATGGGATGCTACTTGCCATCCTTCTTAGACTGCTGAGACAGCACCTTTTTTGTGGCAAAGTCTGAGCTATCAGCTTCAACATAGAAGTGAGCATTGTTGTTAGGAAAAAGAAGGATAGGTTATGAGGTAACAGCTTGTTTTAGAGTGTCAAAGGCAGCTTGCTGCAGTGCTTCCCATTGCCAAGCAGCATCCTTAACTGTAAGGTCAAAAAAAGAACATGTATAGTGTGAGAAGTCTTTGATGAACCTCCAGTAGAAGTTGGTAAAGCCCAAAAAGGCCTGTACTTCCTTCTTGTTCTTGGGTTCTGGCCACTCTGCTACACTTGCCACCTTTATGGGGTTCATCTCTGCTGTTCCATGTGAGATGATCAGTCTAAGGTACTCAACCTTAGTCTGCTCAAACTCACACTTCTCAGGCCTTGAGATAGAGCTGATGTTGTCAAAAACATTCCAAGATGATGTGTGTAATCTGTCAATGCTTCTGTAGTGTCTTGGTTTAAACAAGTATATCATTAAGGTGGACACAGACTATGCCTTCTGCAATCAAGTCACAGAAGATATTGTCTGGAAAGTGGCCAGGCTATTAGTGAGTCTAAAGAACATTACAAGAGGTTCAAAGAGTCTATGGTTAGTTTGAAACACTGCCTTCCACTCATCTCCTTCTTTAATGTGCACATTATTGTAGCTTTAATGGACATCCAATTTGATGAAGTAGCATGTGCTTTGAAAGTTGTTAACTAGTTCAGAGATGAGCAGAAGGAGTAGTGATTCTTTACTGTCATCATGTTTATAACACAGTAGTCCTGAACCAAACAAAGAAATCCATCCTTCTTGATGAAGAAGACTGGAGAGGCTGTTAGTGACTTTGAAGGATGTATTTATCTGGAGTTAAGATTCTCTTGCAAGAACACATCTAGCTCATCCTGCTTCTAAGGGGTAAGGAGGTACACCTTACAGTTAAAAGGGTCTGCATTCAGAACAAGTTCAATCACATGATCCCACTGCTTATGCTCAAGAAGAAAGTTAAATGATGCCTTAAAGAAGATGTCTTTGAAGTTCTGGAGGTGATGAGGAACTATGCTATGCAAGGGTTTGGGCTAGGAATTTGCTGCAAATGCTTGGGTCAAGCATTGAGATGTGGTCTGACTAGCCTGGATTTCTGCAACCATTGGCAGTGGATGCAATGCAGCAGCATAAATCCTGTCACCTACCTCTATAGCTTTGTCTAGAGACTCTGGGTCCAGAGCACTGATAAACTCATCCTCACATCCATCTTCCTGAGTTTCACTTCTCATGCCTTGAACATCCTCATAAAAAGCCTCTCTATGAGAGAACACCAAACCTGAACCTCTATGATAATACATTTGTATGATGATAAGGTAGCAACTCATTTGCACATCTAATTGGTGTTTATGCTACAATCATTGAACTGTCTATTGACTGATTGGTGTGAAGTACTATAAGTAACTATCTACTCTGTAGTTACTACATTGATGAATTGAGATGATAATCAGGCATACAAGTTGGAAGTATGAGATGATGCTTGAGCATTCCTTTCTTAAGCAAAGAGATGTGTCATGTATAATACTGAAGTAATGGGCAGTAATATTCATGATTGACCCAATGGTCAACAATGATGTGGATAGTTGTAGATTTACAAAGGAGGTTTGCATGTGCAAGGTCAAGGTTTTTGCATTTAAAGAGACCTTGACCTGCTCAGTTCTGAGAGCATCAGATAAAGAGTGTCTACTAATGTAAGTGAAGATGAATGGCCACAAAGCATGGATGTTATGCAAAAGTACTACTTTTAAAATAACTCCAGCCTATACACATGTGACTGGAGTGAGGGTATCACCATTGGTGACCTCCATTACTCTGCAGTTGGAAACAATAGAAAGTTGTTCTGTTGTGAACTTTGGGGCTAGAGTGGCTATTTGCACTCTGGCAGAGTACTGTGATGTCTCAGTTGAAGATTCAAGGTATTTAAAGAGGAACTAGCAGTAGCTATAATGATTATGGAGTAGAAACCAGAGAGATTATGAGCATGTAGCACAAGTACAAAGTAGTAAGAGTCCAAGAAATAAGGGGGCATGTGACCACAACTCATCAGCACAAAACATGTTCTGCATTCAACTCATGCCCCCCTTCTGTGGACTTACATATCAGACCTGTTTGAAAAAGAGATCCCTGATCAGATGCTCAAGGCCTCTCATCCCAAACAACCTTGTATCTTCCTAACTCACCATACTCTTATTTAAGTCATATGCACACCAGATCTGAACACATTGCCTTATTATGAAGGTTTGGAGTCTAAAATTATAGTCCAAAAGTATAATATAATTAATAGCATTGACACTCTGATTCAGATCTTAGACCTGATTATATCACAATTTATCTAATCAGGCCTAATCAGGTCTGAACATGAACCCCAGTAGAAACAGGTTCTGAGGATATCTGGAGCAGGACCTCCATTTTTGGTTCTGTCAAGTCTAATTCAATAGAATCTAAAAACTTGTAAGATGATTCAAAAAAAAAAGTTCAGATGAATCTAAATATGAAAACCTTGAAAATGACCAAAGTTGTGCCAACTCTTCAAGAACTCATCTGTGAGAGGTGTTACCACTAGACAAAAGAGTAATGTAGTCAATATCTTTGATTTGAGACAGTGAGAGTGACATTGAGAACAAAGACAGCTTCTGGGATGGTGCACTGTGTTGCAAAACATGTTTGGCATGACATGTCACTGTTGTCACATAGATCACATGCATGCTGACTTTGAAAATTGGTGGGGCAGTGGACTTATTGACAGTTATTTCTGTCTGTACCACCACCGTTATTCTCATGACCCCTGCCTCTGGCTTTAATTTCTCTTCTTTTCCATCTCTTATGCATGTTGATCCTTCATATAATACAAGTTCTCAGTTATCTCAGTTTTATGTGAGTCATTTGTATATTGATTGTACAACATTCATTGATATTTCTTGCTTGCAAATAGCCCTCAAGAGCACTGAATAATGATTTTTGCTACTATGATGTATAGTTTGATTTTTCTCTCTTATGTACTTACTTTCAGCTGCATATAGTCATTTAATCCCTTCAACTCACCAACTTTAGCCAGTGCAATGTCCTCTGACCTCATCCACACCTGCAATACTTCATATCATAACCTCAACAACATATACAGGCAATTAAAGACCAAGATACAATGTCAAGAGTATGTATATATTTTTTTATCCTGCATATACACACAGCTGAACCACTAAAACTGGTCTCTGCACCTGCTGCCCAAATCTTCATGCCTGTAGCCCAAGGCACCAGCATGCTTACAGCCCAAGCCTCTGCACCTGCAACCCAAGTCTCTGCTGCCCAAGTCTCTGCCCAAGTCTCTGCACCTGCCACCTAAGTCCCTGCACCCATGCCCGAGTTGCTACATCCACTGTCCAAGTCTCTATGCCCACCACGCAAGTATCTCAATTCCTCCACCCACCATCACAATTCCTAAAACTTCTACTCCAAGTCTCCCCAATCTCATGAAAAAACCAAACTCAAAGCCTCTACAAGTGAAAGATGGCATAATCACTGTACAGTAAGTACACATTACACTCTATTTACCCTATTCACGTTATAATCATAGCAACTTATATGTTATTGACTACCTTGCAACCCATCCTGACACAACCAAAGGTGATTTTGCTGCCGCGTGGAATCATGTGATGCCAAGACAAAAAAGGTGTGTTATGTTCATCTTATTGAAGTATTCTAATTGACATCTCTTTCTAGAAATAGCAAGAACTCTCGAAGGCGCAAACAAAGGCAAAGAAGAATGGAGTCGAGCTAACCAAGACTCAATCCTACGTCATGGTCATTGTCATCTTCTGGTACAATTAAGTTGGTTTTCAGGTATGTGTTGTGTGCCCTTTGCATCTCTTAAAAGTTTCTCATATATTTTCGAACATTCGGGGCATTGTGTAGAAATAGATTCGGTACTAACATTCAGATAGCATCAGATTACAATTGTACTATTATTAGCAATATACAATCTGCTCAGCTCGGACATGCCAGGCTGAGAAAGGAGGCTAGTTGAACCGTCAGAATTGTTCATCATCCCTCAGAATCCCCCAGAAAAATTTCTGGAGCTATAGAAAAAATCTGGGTATAGCTGGTCCAGATTAAAGACCAATGTTTTCAGATTCAGTCGGCCATATCCAGTTGAGTCCAGAAGCCGTTCTCGCTGGGCATGAACTTTGATCTGATCATGCATCAGGGAAATTTCCGACATATCTGCTGCATCCCAACTCAGCTTGACCTCAATTGGGAGTATCTGGCTTGATCCTGCTCGCACCGGCTCAACCGACTTTTCTATGGGCTTCGGGATCCATATTTGGCTGTATATATTACTGAACCCGAAGTATAGGCTACCATGAGAACATGCCGTCACTCAAACTGGGCTTTCTGAGCTCTTTGACTACAACCATTGGTGAGCTCGACGTTCAAAAGACACCTCGATGGTGGATAACGCTACGACTTCATCCATACAATCTCAGCTGTAAGGTGACTTATATCTCTTTAAGCTCCTTATCTGACTTCATCGACCTCACAGGAACAATAACAACTGCCTTAACGTCGCCGCCTATAGTAAGTTATCTTTTGTCTCCTTATGCCTCATATACTTGTTGAAATACACTGTTCAAGCCATTCTCTACTATGACTATGCTTTGACACTACCCGCTGAAATTGATCGTTTTTGGCTCAATCGATCTTTCTCATTGGTGTCATTCTTTTACTACCTTAACCGCTATTTGACGCTTCTCGGTCACGTCCCTTTCATCATCCAAAACTTTTGGCCCCCCAAAAACCCCGACAAGACAAAGGTGTGTAATATGCTGTTGTGTTGAAATATCTCTACCTGCCTAACACACTACGGTGCAAATACAGATGTGAGCCGGAAGATCTATATGAAGTGTTGTAATATACGATGTCTTTTCCTCTAGTTGTGTTTCGCTCTCCGTTTACCATCAATGTTTCGCTGCAATCATTCAAATTGTCGTTGGAAGTATGTAGGTCTGTCATCCAACACTAGTTCAAAATGTTTGACAATCTCTGTTATGTGCTAGTTCTCCTTACCATCCGTATTTATGCTCTTTATGACCGGAGTTTTCGAGTGCTTTTGCTCGTCTGTACATGCGGACTTGCTGCCGTCGTCTTTGGTGCTGTGAGTAGTCGAAAGTTGTTCAACGGCGACCCATCGCTTCCTAATCTACCATGGTGCTTGTCATAAGTGGTCAATAGCCGCCGGGCATAGTTCCAAAGGACTCATGATTGGTTCACGATTAGCATGTTCCCCGCCATTGAGCCGTTATGAGTGAGTACAGTCCTTTTCTGTTCAATAAAAGCGTCCTGATCCGATGGTAGTGCAAAACGTTCGTACTATTGATGATGATAAGGCTCTCACGTTACTGACGTTCTTCTGCACATGGTGCAGGTTTCGCAAAGGCATGGATCGGGGTGCTTTTATTCGACATCCTTATCTTCGTACTGACCTTGTACAAGTCGTGGGGACGAGGCAATAGGGGTGGCAGGTCCCTTTTTAAGGTTCTACTTCGTGATGGTGAGTTTGAGGTCTTGTAATACTTGATTGGAGCTTATACAATTGCAGGAGCCATCTATTTTGGGTGAGTAGGTTACATTGTTCATAGAGAGATATTAACATTGCCGTTCCAGGATTATGGGCTTTGTGGAGCTCATGAACATAATAACTTTTCATGTACGTGAATCTCTTCTCCCTTGAATGCGAGGGTCATGTTTTCACAGTTTGCACCTGTGAGTTCCTCCAAGGACTAACAATCAACTTCGGTCCTAATCAACTGACCAGGAATATCAACGAGGAGTTGTCACAACCTTCGCTAATGTGTTCGTCATGTCTTTATACATGATCCTTGACATACATTCAGCAACCATCCGGTTTTTGCAGATCATCAAGTACCTTGATTTCTAGACTCATGCTTAACCTTCGCGATCCAAAGCTTACGATGCGCACGCCGATCGTCCACACAGGCTCACCTTATACAGTAAATTTCTCAACTCTTGATTTTTACGTTGCTGCTCAGGAAGCGACAACGACAAGCACTACGAGCCAGGGATCACCTTAGGACATGTCTCACTCAAGATGAATTATTGAGTCTATAAATCCTTTGTCGTTTTCGCGCATCCCGCTTCTCAAAGCTCGATTACCCCACCAGAACATCTTGGACTTCACTTTCTGAATGACGTTGAATAGGAAGATCTTACAAACGAGAGTGTTGCGCTTAAAACTTTCTCCGAACAATAATATTTCCATGACGATTGAGCCTGTTCCTGGCGCTGCCGTTCATGCATCGAGCCCGACGAGCCTTCCCTCAAGATCTGTACTAGGACTGCAAGGAAACAGCTACAGGGTCAGATCTACTCAGTTGCACCCGGGAACACCCGTGACCCCATGACACGTCAATTCTCTTCAATGTCGAGTACTATGTATGGCTCCTGTAGCTTGGAGTAAGAGACGTCACTGATAGTCACAAGCAGGCCCTTCCCCTCGGATGACTGTGATGGAATCGAATAGACTTGCTTCTTTCACAAAAAGCTCCAAGGTCCGGTACTTAGGCTACCAAGATTGGAGTGCCGGACTTCATTTTTGACGAAAACTTTTTCTGTTCGGCTGAAGCAGGGTTCCCAGTATGTCTCTGCAGAGAAGTACGACACGTCTCGATCCCATAGATATCTATTCTTCTGCTACCCTCGTACCCACGACCATAGACAAGAGCCGGCCCCTGGCTCCTACACAGCTCCCGACTTGGTCAAGGGACTTTGGTATGATGCAGGCGCGAGACAACTCTGTTGAGTGGTTGAAGAGAGCGAGCACAATTGGAGGTATTTGTTAGAGGGATGTGGAGCTGGATAACTGTAGCTGAGCTGTACTTTCTTCTTTTTTTGCGATCATCAAATTCAAAAACGAGACCCGAGGAAGGCATATCTATGAGAAAGGAGATAAAGATAATAGAAGTACAACAACGGTATATCGTGTGTCTCTAAAAATGATGAATATGGGAGATGATGATATTGAATACATGTTCTTCTATCCAATGAAATGCGTGTGTGAACCGTAAGACAGATAAGGATGAAATGAGAAAGATGGATTACATGCAAAATGTATGGAACCGAAGAAATGGCGGAGAAAGGTGAAGCGACAGTAAGAAGGTGACTCCGAATGGGGGCGATATGCATGTGAAAGAGGTAATAAAAACTATTTCTTGAGGATACGCTCCATGCGCTCCAAGATTTCGTCAACGCCACGGATGAGGAGTGTCACGCGACGAGGGAAAATAACGGGAGGTGCTTGTGGGTCTGCATAGTTTTGTTCAAGGAGAGCGCGTTCAAGTGCGATGGGGAGACTGAGTGTGATACGGGTTAGTTGGATGGTGAGTCGCGAGCGGCCCATGATATCGAAGTAAGAGAGCTGTCTAAAGGCATGTTGTACTTCGAGGAGACGCGTGAGTTCGGCGTGGAGGGCATATATGCAGGTCCGGCATGCTGATTGGGGTTATCGAGCGAATGCGAAGAAAAGCAAGGGGAACAGCTTACTGAGGGCACGTTCTCGGATGGCTTCGAGGGTTGAGAGAACAGAATTTATCCCCTCATCGCCAAGTTTGATTGAGGGGTTTATGTCGTTGATTGCTTCTGTGGATAAAAGCATGTGTTTAATGACAAGACATACGAGAAAAAAATCGATCGTACTTAGCAGACTCCGTATTACTTCTAGATCACCATCAAGAAAATCATTGAATACCCCCACAATAACACCTCGGAACGTCTCGTCGGCATGATTCGGGGGTCGTGCAGCAAAAACGTCAAAGTTCACAGATGGGGACCGGCTATCGTACAGCCTCCGCGACGACGGCTTGCTTAAGACATCATACGCCACTGCGACCTTCTGGAAGGCATACGTCGCATCCGGATTATCCGGAAACTTGCTGGGTGATAAGCGTGAAACAAGACACGATAAGGTCAGACACATTGATAGCGGAAGACGTGAATAGGACGCACTCTGGGTGGCATGCGCGACTACGAGATAGGTATGCGCGCCGCAGGGTCATGCGGTCAAGATTTGGTGTCTTTGCGACGCCGAGAATGTCATAGAGGTCATTGATTTCGAGGATTTGTTGGACTATTTTGGCTTTTTCGGGGTCGGCTGAGTGTTTGGGTGGTTCTGAAGGCGGTAGAGCAGTAGTGGATGAGCCTGAGGGCTCGGCCACCCAGGTTAGGTATTTGCGTTCATATGATTCAATGTCTGCGTCCTCTTCCTCGTCTATGGGAAGGTGAAAATAAGTGCTGGCTGTGGGAGTGTGAAGGGTTGAGAAAATGTGTCCAAACTTGTCCTGAAAGTCATACCGGTAGAAAGAGCGTAAGAGAACATCGTCTAGGACGACGAAGGAGAAGTAGAGTGTACCAGTACAACCGGCTTGAGAAATTTCACGACAATCTTTGACCCTTCATGGCGTTTTCGATAACAGTACATGTGATAAACAGAGTGATGTTCCATTCTAGGCTAACACGTGCCATTGGCGTCGGTCCCACGTGATGTTCGACGCCTACAACAACTCCGCGTCCAACGTTGCGCTGAACTTGCGTATCGCACGTATCACCTCCCCGCGCTCGCCCATTACCGTAAGCCGGATTGTACCTTGTGCCTCATCCTCTTTGATTAATGGAGTCAAATCGTATCGGCCGAATGCCCAGTTTAGTATCTGTACCCCTTCTTCCTTCAACCTTACAAAGCCCTTGACACGCCAGACTGTCTCTTTTGTGAGTAGGTCAAGCGCATTGACGAGATCCGCCTTTGTGATGCCGTCGTCTACCGTGGGAGACGGCAGTTCTGTTGTCTCCACAGAATAATCGTGGTTGAGATGCCGTGGACGGCCCTCTGAAGACCCTCGGTATATCGTAACTGTCTCGACTTCGTCATTATGTGAGATTGTTGCCCCAGAATCTATGCGGTTCGTCTTGTCTAAAAAGAGGCGTGTTTCCAATCCAAAAATTAGGCTAGGGTCTACACCGTTTCTGCCGTTGCAGCGGATTTTAGGTGTGCTGTCATTAAGAGTATTGAGATGATCCAGAACAAGATCCGATGCACGCTCAGATACGTGTTCCCATTTATTCTGTGAGGTCGAGATAGAAACGATCAGTACGAGCGGATCGCGAAAGATAGTGACCTACGATAAGTATAATGTCCGTATAGCTCGATTGCATCTTCGCAGTTGGTGATGTGTCCTCGTATCCAGCAAAGTTCTCCGCATCTATAACTGTGATAATTGCATCTAATTTGAAATCCCCCTGCGTCTCGCGCTCTAGTTCGCGGATTTGGAAAGCTAAGGTAGCTGGGAACGCTGATCCCCTAATCCAGAAGTCAACTCGAGCGATTGTGGATGCGATGGAGAGACATACGAGCATTCTATAATTATACGATCTGGGCGGAATTTGTCTAGATCAAGATGGTTGGATGAATCGTAAAAACGGCCACATAAAGTAGAACGTACCTCTAATCTCTAGAAGCGCTGTCTGCATCTGTCCAACCAAGACACAGCACCTGGGCAGCCAGGAGATCCGTGAGTGGTCAAGATTCGATAAGCATATGACTCACATACATCCATTGAGAATCTCACTGACTGCAGTAAGGCTTGATTGTTCTGCGAGCTTGCTATCGACTGGATGAAGAAGCAATCTCGGTGAGCCGGAGACTTGGAAATGGTCAACATAGTTCGTACCTTCGACATCTCCGAATTCATTCTTCAGCAGCACGACCTTGTAGTCTTTCGGCAATTGAGGGAGAAGAGAAAGTATTACAGAGGTCTTTCCTGCACCCAAGAAGCCGGTGAAGACGGTAATTGGTATCGGCGCCAGCGCAGCCGCAGTCATGTCGTTGAGGAAGCCCTTCAAATGCGAAACTTTTCGATCCATATGATCGACTCCGATTTAGCTGACGTCACACCCTTCCTCGGCGGCAGTTGTGAATTCCTCGAATGTTGATGTGACAACCGAATTCTTTTCGCCTCTTCCCTCATGCCCCCTAATTCTACCAAAGACCCTCTTTTACGCTCTCCAAATAACCCTATAGTCCTCAATGCCTCAGTCGTCGCGCGTATGCACACGTGCTTGGGGTATACGGCCTTCGTGACCGCTCTGGTCGTTGCGTGTTTCTGTCATTATAAAAAGGTTGTTAAGAATAGCGTCGCTGGGTATCCAGAAGAGTGGTTCCCCTCTGTCTCGGCTACGTGCGTGGTTTTCTTCTTTCTTGGACGCGGCAGGTGCTGAGGTTTATTTTCGTCGTGCAGCATTGGGGACTGGTACCCTGAGCGCAATATTTTCCAGATTCTCATTGCGTTGACTGCCGGTGCGTTTTTCTAAAACGTTCAATTCATCGAAAAATCCGAGTTTCTTCGCAGGACCACGTTTTGGACTTGTACTTTTCCAGTACTACCTACATTACCCGCAGCGACCTGCTGTCTCAACCGTTGTATTTATCTCTGGACTCATTCGATCTCTATCGTGTGGAGGCTGGGTGTATATTACGTCGAGCGACGACCATGATGTGCATGATGTATTCATGATCACGTACATGGTCTGTAATTTGCCTTGGATGCTTGGTGGCATCGCGTGTACTCCGTCTGGAACGTCTGTACGAACAAGACGGTATGCTGGTTTCTTAGACTCCCCAATAATAATGCTAAGCTGAATCACGCATAGAATCGTTGTAGCATCTGCGTAAGCCCCAGCCCCCCCAAGAGAATGCGTCGACTAACGTAAAATTCCTCGACAGATTCTTTGTAACGATCATTCCTCTCGTTTATTTTTTCATTCAGCACAAAGTACATCGGATACCAGGGGGTGAGCCACCTCTTATTGTCCCAAAAATTCAGAAATCCAAGTTTCGGCAGCATATACCCACTATAGTTTCTTCGAGTGGGGACTCATTTTCTTTGACGTCTTGTATGATGCTATCGCGGAGCAAGAATATAAGGAAACTGGCCTGCAGGTTTGTATCAGACTTCTGGTCAATTCCATTGATGAGCTGAATGTATCGTTTACTGCTGCGCATAGATTACTCTGGGTCCGAAAGCCTTCGTGCCGGTAGCCGTGCCCGAAAATGCGTATGTTTACTTCTGATCTGCTCCTGTTCCCAATGCTTATGATGCATCTAGGCCATCGGAGTCTGTTGCCCCTAATGGAAGTACGTCAGAGAAGATCGCCTCGAATGTTCAGGATGCCAACAATCAAACATCTCCAAGTGCTTTCTCGTTGTTGCTTTTGGACTTGAGACCGGCCGCGAGCTTTCTTTCTGACGTATATCTATGTACGTCTGCATCATAAATTAATTTTCCGGCACTAATCCCAGCCATTATCCTAATCCAGCATACATCTTCTGGTCGATCTTCACCTCCCTCATACCAACACTCTTTTACTTCTCCGTCTGGGAACTCGGCATCGCAGGGCACGAACTCACACTCCTTTCGACCCTCTCTCCCGTATTTTTGGGTATCGGTCCATTACTTAGATGGATACAATCCCGAGATGGCCAAACGACGTTGTTTTCCCTGGGGTGTTTTGGCCTCTTGGCGTTTGTGCTGGATAGTCCGATATCGAGGCTTTTTGCGGTGGCTCCGACTACGGCGGTGGTTGTTATGGGGCAGGTTGCAAAGTGGAGCGCGGATGAGGGAGGGGAATGGCTAAGTAAGCGCGGTTTTCTGCCGTTCCTCGCTTTGATCTTGAGATTTTGCATTTTATTAGCTATGGGTTTAGGGTGGCTTGTGGCTTCTCTTTCGAAGCACCTAAATTATTCTAACAATCCTTGTAGGTTTGTTTTCATTCTTGCCGGGTGAACTACTAATGTTGTCATTTCAGTGTGGCCGTTCGTTAGTAGCAGGGACATCATTTACAACGCAGTTGGTCTCGCCCTTGCCCTTATTGCGATCTATGAAGCCCATACCCGTCCAACCGCTGGCTCGTCTACACCTGGAAAGGAAAAAGCAAAAGTCCCGTCGCCTGCTGTCTCAAGTTGGTTGACGGCCGCACTGCCCCTTGGGAGTTTGGTATTCACCCTCCATAACCTCGTCCAGGATCCCAGTACCCTTGTAGCCTGGTCATGGACAGGATACCAGAATGGTTTTCCAAAAGGCCCAGTTCCACATCTCCATGGCGCTCTGACTTTGGTTGTACAATGCGCAGGCCTCCTCATACCCATTTTCCTCACTCCTAATGCTCTCGACCTCTTGACGCATCCCTTATGGTTCGTTTTTGGTGCACTGAGTGCGTACGTCATGTATATGTATAGGAATTGGACAGGATATGTGGGTGGATTAGGCCTTGCGCTGTTCTTGATGTCGGTTATACCTATAGTGTTGGGTAGTGCGGTGCATGTGGCCAAGGGTGGTGTGGCTAAGGTGTTTGGAGTGGCGATGGGGGTGTACTGTTTGTTGAATCTAGCGAGTATATTCACTGTCGCGTATGCGTTCGTACCTGGGGGTGTGTATTTCAGAGAAAGGACGGATTGGTGAGTGATTGTTTTTTCCTCGGTTTGGCAATGTGCTAAGAATTTACTTTCCGCATCGCAGCGTTCTTGTGGTTCAGATGGCATGCCTTGCCCTGGCATTTCGATGGCCCCCAATTGGTTATTCACAACCACTCCGAGTGGATACGGTTCCGAGAAAGACGGCATTATCATTCAGCAAGGCATCGGTTGCTGTTATATCCATACTTTCCGTGTTGGGGACGTTGTACCGCTGGCCGAACTCCCCACCGCGGCCGTGGAAACCTGGTCCGAGGGTATTCAATGCTGGGATCTGGACAGTACATTTTGGTATTGATAACGAAGGACGTGATAGCCAACAGGGAATTACGAATTTGATCAGGTGCGTCAGAGGCTTGAGGTCAGACTTGCCACGTTGATGTGAATGGGAAATTAGGGATATGCAGCTCGATGTGGTAGGCCTTTTGGAGACTGATCTGCATGTGAGCGTCTGTTTACCTCCGTCCGGAGAATGCTGTGTTGAGTTTTCTTGCTAGAGGACGTCGTTTGGACATCGCGATCTGTGAGGACACTGAAGATATGTTCTGAATGTTGCTGCTGACCGTGGACTCCTCGCACAGAACCCGAGTTGCGATCGAGCAACTAGGATATGTGAGTATAGTCTCCGGGTAGAACAGCTCAGCCGCATGCTCACCGATTCATAGTACGTCGACATCGGGCCAGGGCCAAATTCACATACATGGGGCGCAACTTTGCTTTCAAAGGTGGTTCTGACCTTTTTGTGCGCCATGCTTACTGATTGTTCTATAGTTCCCTATAATAAACTCGAAACATCATTTACTTCCATCACCGCATGGCGAGCTGGCTCCCGCTATCGAAGCGGTCTTGGACATTTACGGAACTGAGGTCACTGTGGTTGTGGCACACAACGGCCAAGGTACGGCTCAGAAACTAAATCAATGGAAGTAGAGCTAATTATCTCGCTGAAGAGGAAGACCCACTTGATCGTGAACTTCAGAGCAAGGAGCTAGCACGTATTATGGCAGCTTCATATCCACGACCAGTGGTATTCCTCGGTTATGTTGTAACAAAGCCACATGCTCAAAGGCGTACGTTTGGATCCCTTACTACTTTTAATGCCTGCATCCTTCCTTACCTTTTCTTGCTTAGCGGCACCGTATAAATTCTTTGTTGAAGATGGTCAAGTGCATGACATCGATGAAGAGGACGAAGATCGCTGGTGTGAATACATATTCTACCGCGGGCTATACCGAACCTCCTATGCTCGCATCTCTCGCGGTAGTATAACCGACACGGAGCTCCAGATCGGGCAATTTGCGTTGCCTAAACACGGCACTAGAGTGACGAATGAGACACGTCCCGCGCGATACCTTCGATCCCATAAAGAAACACTTCCAGAGCATCATGTCAGTGTCTTCTGTCGTTTTCATTAGATGAATCACTTAATGCTGCTGCTTGTAGTGGTTCCCTATGGAGTACTATGGGGATGAGAATCAAGGAGGGGTTAACGGCCACTTTTACCATGTGTTTGGGACCGTAAGTTGTATGGGTTCTGCGTCTAAAGGTTGTGATCGCTGAGCTTGTTGCAGCCCCTGTATTACGACTTCCCTGAAAGTGCTGTATTGTAGCAATACCATATTAATACTACCCTGTATCTTTGTATCAAGTGATAGTCATTCTTGAACCATGTTCCATGTTTGAGCACAGGATCTTTACCACCAGTCAAGCTTCGTATAGATGCGGAGAATTTGTTCTGTATTAACGCCCATTAGGCCACTAGGTTCCTCTGATTTAGTGGAGTGGGTTGAAACCATCTTGGTTCATCAACGATAGTGTTCAGATTCTACTTAGTCCGAAATGTGACAGTCTCCTTAGATAAGTATGGTGTAATGGTATCAGAAGAGCTTAGACAACTTAAATTACTAGTGTCTGGGGTATGCGTAAAGTTTGGATATTGAACATGAGTTCGATGACGGAGCAGAGTGGAAGTCATTAACAGGTAACTAGGACGATGTCATTTGAACGGAGGAAGGATCGTCAGGCTCCTCAGACAGATAAGTAAGTCCAACTTGATACTAATGCGTCAAGTAACATACCTTGTTACTGAGGCTTAGACGAGACGCAGGACACTTGTTACTCTTCTGGTGGCGTTTAAGCACGCTACGTGTTCTGAAACGTTCATGGCAATAGTCGCATTGGTAACGCCTGATACCCGCGTGCGCATCCATGTGGTCTGAGAAAATTGAACGTGAGATTTTGGGGGATGAACAGAATAAAGAATAGGGCAATCACATACTGTTGAGATTGTCCCTACTTGTAAGCTTCTGACCACATGTCTTGCACTCATACGGGGAGGAAATGTCCGTCAGATTTGGGAGTCGGATATACGTCGGCTGGGCCAATGTCCTGAGGACGAAGATACAGACTAGGGCCGCGCACTGACTGAGCTCTCTGGAGAGGTCCAATAGTTTCCATGGTTCTCTGACTTTCAGAAGAATGGCTGTGTTGGCGCTGCAATGGATAAGTGTTGCTCTCTGCTGACACCATATCCGGGGACAACAATGAGCTGGATGACGATGTGCTGATGCCCGAAGTCACCAAGCTGATACGAGATTCAGAGTTGTTGTGTGAATGGCTGTGGCGGCGAAGCTGCCTGCTATCGTCATGTCTATCGAGTGGCATCAGTGATGATCCAGTAGCTCCGCACACTGGGTGAGACTTAGGAACCCTTGTGTCAGAATGGCTATGACGGCGCTGAAGGACACCTCCGCTGATGTTGATGGAGTTTGTCGACAACAGATCTGCACCAAACGCGCTCGCAATGGGCGGGACCGAGGAATTCGTGACAAAGAAAGAATCTGCGCCTTCACTGTGCTGAGTTGATAGATAAGAATCGAAATCTATTTGAGAAGGGGAAGGATCATGGTCGGCAGTATTGGGCGAATCTCCAAAATTGAGGTTTATTGTTAAAAGATCATTGAATTCTTCTTCTGAAGTCGCTGACGATAAGCAGAGATTGTCGACTTGGTCATTGGCCATAGAAATGGACAAATTAAGCCCATCCGAAGACATATTTCCGCTTGTGGAAAGAGGAGACGGATCCTGAAGTATATTTTGCTCCAAATTCCAGGGAAAGGGCTCCTCCTGCGATGGCTCATCGCCAAGTGTGACATTACCAAATACAGTGGCCAGATCGAGAGACAAAGAAAGCGTGGAAGAAGGAGAAGAAATTGGAGAGCTCAGAAACGGAGAAGGGGAGACCGGAGAGTTGAGATACGGTGATGGTTGAGCTTGTTGATTCTGGTAGGGCGAGATCTGTAGTCTCAAATTGTCTGTAACACAATATAGTGGTCAATGCGAGGTCAAGCGTAACTGAAGCGATCAAACCTTTATGATAGGTATCACTTGAGGGCCAGCCTTGTGAAAGGTCATCATTCGGATCGAATTGTGGAAGCTGTGGACGAGTTTCGGGAGGGGTGTCTGGAATCACAACAATCGGCATGTCAACGTAGAACTGATCAGCCATGCTGAGCACTACGAAGTACGTGGAAGGGAGGGGGGAAATGCCAGTGTTCCCTAATGACTCGTTATGATACTTATATAGACTTTGCCTTCGACATTGTAAGGCTGTGTAGGCTGTGCTTGCCAGGTGTTCCCCAATGACTCGTTATGATATTTATATAGACTTGGCCTTCGATATCATGATTATAAGGCTGTGTTTGCCGGGTATTCGGCTCGTCTTGGACGCCAAAGTCAAGGCGCTCAGCTGGCTGTAAAGCATGGCTTCCCTTCTCAAAAATCCTGAAAATAGTTCAACGCGCCATTTGATAAATATAGTCAGGCAGCAGCTGCAGTACTAGTAGGTGAAGAGACACGACTGACCATTATTGCGTGTAAGGTGGGCCGCCATCTACAAAAATGACGGCTCAATAGATGGCAAGGTAAACATATGGCAGGTGCCACATGGGTATTGGGCCAGCCAGGTCTTTGACAGGTATGGGGACAGTGTCCAGGGATAGGACATGTACTGTGGGCACTACTATGGTACCCCTCATGTATCAGGTTGCATGCCAGGTACACCTTGCTTTCCAGGCAGTAGCCATGTACTTATGTAGCATCCATGCCAGCATCAATACATACCTGTTACCAGGCTGAAATAGCACAGGACATTTGATAACTTCACATCGGCAAAACAGCAGCATTAGTACATGTTAGAAGTCTAGACCCGTATTTATCACCTAAAGAACAATTGTAAGTATTATTCCTCAGTCCGATACAAGTGACTGCATTAAGACTATACCTCAAGAACAATTGTAAGTATTATTCTATGGCATAGTCAGTGAATATGTAAGTATATCAAAGTATAAGTTACTCACCCTCAAGTGACTGAGGGTGCTATCTACGATGGATGAGTCATATATATCTATGAGTGTGAGCAATGAGCCATTGTTCACGTGGTAGCGGAGAGATAATGTGTGGCCAGAGGCCAGAGCCATTGTTCACAGAGTCACAATGCGGCGGTGGCCCTGTATGATGTGTGTGTGTGCGATGACGTCGTTTTTAGGTCCAACCAGTACATGGGTAAACAAGGGCAGTCATAAGATCCAAGATAATACAAGTATTAGTAATAAGGTTTTGCATTAATGGTTTATTAGCCATTCAGGTCCAGCTCATCAGGGATTCATGTCATAGTCTTGATAGTGTGAGGATGGCTTCATGGTTTTCTC
>JABAKA010008144.1:0-20838 GCA_018857285.1 Termitomyces sp. Mi166#008 | reverse complement strand
TCTCCTCTGGCTGAGCACCAGGGTTCAAGATTGATTTCATCCATGATACAGATAATCCTCCAGGCATTCCAAAGCTCGCACTAACATTGCTAGGGTCTGAGTCATCCCACTTAGGTGGGGGTTTGTATACTGATGCTTCTGGCATCTCTCCATTTCATGGTGCAGGTGAAACACCTGCATCATCTGCCTGATGTATGGGATTGCCCATACCAGTCATGAGACATGTTTGTTTATTTGACGTGGCACTGGAAGAGTTCGAAGAGTTTGATGAGTATGATGAGTTGCCCAAAGTGGTAACAAGAGCCCAGAGTCTATAGCCGATAGCAGAAGATTCAAAAAAATGTAGCTGTTGGCTACAGAGAGAACAATCTTGCGTAAATCACGCAGTAGCTGAATCAGACCGCAATATTGGTATTGACTAGATACGTTGTGAAATACAAGATGTTGTCTTACATAATACAATATTGATGTAAATAGCGTCGCATGCGCAACGATTAACAAATAAGGTCGTTATAATGTAACGATCCGGTTACAATGCACCAGCACTTCAATTTCTGACTCTACTCAAGATCTTTCTCTTGCGATAACCGTACGTGTGTTGCCAGCCTTTTACCGAGGTCATTATTCTCCCGTTCTTACCTCTTGAGAGTCTGAAGTCCCCTGTCCTTAAAATTAAATTGGAACAATGCCGGAGCGGAATCTCCGAGACTCCAAGTCCCGAATAATAAATTTCTCTTCCATCTCTACCTGAAACTTTCATCAATGACTTGGACTCGTTCCACCCTACCTTTGAGAGCTGGTATTACCATCTTGGATTGCTCCTACAGCCCAACAATACTAACCAATCTCTCTGAATTTTAACTGGCGACATGACATGACTTTCCAAGCCTACACGTTGAAATAAACATCATATTCGCTGACAAGGAGTCGAAACAACGAGAACCCTCACGTGTCGCCCCATCGTGTATCCCAGCGCACAGATCCAAGTTTCAGGGCTGAGACATCTTCCTCCGCACACGTATGCCTCACTCCTCTACTACACTTGACCTCGGCAAGGCCGTCTTCATCAATTTGAGGAACGCAAGACATGAGTATATGCGGGGAGACATAACCTGTTGTTGATTGAGCTTCGGTCTCTTCCTTATCCTCAAAATCCATATGCCCTGATAATTGGTGCCATACAGCAGGACTGCCATCCATCTAACACTGCATAACTTGGATATGTCGCTTTTCAAGATAGACGCCATCCTTGACGGCATCAGATCTGCGAGATTTGATGACTGTACTAGCGCTTTCTTTGACAAACGTAGTCTGGCATTATAGTAAAAGAACTTTTTTCTCCCGTTTGCATCTTTCAAAATCTCAAGTCACCTGCTGTTAGATCGAACACCATCACATGGAGTCACTGGACTTTCCCTTCTATCTCCGACCTGAAGCTTTGAACTGGTACTCGATTGCACACTTAAACGCTCAATGTTCCTTCATTTGGTCTCGACTTTGCATTATGGCCATGATTACAGTCCATGGCCCTAGCATTGTGTTACGTGTTACCTGACACCATTCTAGAAGGGTTAGTAGTCTTTGTCTGGCCCCATTTCACTGTATTCTCATAATATATGTCCGTTGTCGGCTTTGCAGTCTCGTCGATGACCGGGTGAGGATGACTGCTTGTCACGGTATGTCCAGGGAACATGGCCAAAAACACATTAATCAAAACGAACGTGCGAATGAGAATCCGATGGGGAAGGACTGAAGTTAACGATCACCTTTTTTTTCCAAGAATCAGCCAGACTCGGAGCCCCGAGTATTGATTGTGGTGTTTATGCAATTTAACAAGGGTTGACGCTGCGAGTCTCAATCTTGTACCCGTGGATTGTGTGAATTGGACCCTTTGTGTGTCCGTAAACCAACATCAGCCCTGGTACATCATAAAGGGACTGAATGAAGTGGATATAAGCGACGTTGTTTCATTCCCAAGTATGTAGAGCTTGATCGATATCAGCGCCCTTCAACGATCCACAGCGGGCATATGCGCTGATTAACATATGTGTTCCAAAATTTCGAGAAAATTCGGACCTTCATTGACCATTGGAAGATTGATACAACACATATGTTATGTTTGCATGAGAAAAGTAGAGGCTACAAAGGGATTGCCCAGGGCTTCGAATGCGATGTTCTTGAACAAAAAATGAAAAGGGACGTCTGCGGACGTACATAGAGCTGTAGGTGTTGCTAGCTCACGCCGCAATACTGTATAGTACCAAGGTAGCCAATCTCCTCTTTCTAAAGAAAGTTTTGTAGGCGTTATCATCATTGCCAATAGAGCACCGGGAGCCCTTCGTAAATAAATTTGATCCAACTTGAACGCAATCATTTGATGAAGTGGAGTGGCAGTGTGGTAAAGCCGACTTTCTCCAACCCGACCAAGAGAAAACGCACCATATACTGGTAAGTCTCACCTAGTATTACAGGCAGCTCTCTCGCCCATTCACAAATAAAGGTTGCTTGAGGATTTCTCACAAGCCAGTTTGATATCTGTTCCTTTCAAGCTGCGGCTGACGCGGTCAGTGTAGGAATTGTGCCGCTGCTGACACCATTACTGACTCAAAGGAGACAGACATGTCGACTGTTCCACTTCCATTGGAGATTGAGGACTATATTTTTGAGCACGCGGCCTACATGCATCCTCGATTTGCTCATATCTTCTCGGTTGTGTCAAAACGCATTCAATTCCGTGTCGAAAAGATCATGTACAAGAGCCTTATCGTGGTAACCTCAACATGAAATTTGCCTTATCGACTTCCCGAGACTGCTGAGTTTCACCGAATCCTACCCACATTTCAAACACAACCGGCTGAATTTTTCACTTCACGAGTGCAGAACATACTATTTTTTAATGAAATGCCCCAACATCATGCCAAGCTTATCCTTGAAAAGTGCACTGGGGTTCGCAATCTATTGTATTGGCCATTTCACTATGAGAGTGAAGGCCCCTAGTCACTACCCTGCACGCACGCCCTGGAGAGTCTTTTCATCTCTGCAATTGCTTTTCAGGGGTTGGCTGGTTCTAAAATCATTCTTCCAAAATTGACACATCTCTCAGTGGAGAAGGTACCAGCAGAATTCGTTTTACCATCCCTCGAATGGCTTCCTGCACTAAAGTATCTGTACTTGTGCGACCTTGATAACTGGGAGGAGGACATGAAGACGATTTTTTCAACCACGCCAGGTCTACGACACCTGGGTTTGGATGTTCATAGACTTGACGTGATTGCAATCGAGCAATGGGGGGAGAGGAATCCATGTCCTGTAGAGCTACAACTTCAAGACTTCAAGAATGCCCGTGGCAGCACGGTTGGAGAGTGGAGGTGGATGTTCACTCACTATATCCCAGACTAAAGTATACTGTGCTTTTAGTATAAAAGTAAATTCCTTTATGATCACAAGGCTACCACCTGGGTGGCTTCCAATGCAAGTGCCAAAGCTGTCCTTAATGATATTTGAACTTCAAGATAGTATGACGGCATTCAGAAACTTGAAGAATCAACTCCCAGTTTGTCCACGGCGTCCTAGTGTGTGCTACTAGATATATACATAACCTCTTGTCAAACCCGGGTACATCCTGCATCATGTTTCATTGAATGATTTGGTTCTTCCTGATGATGTGTGGGTACATACAGTTGACTAATCCCATAATGTATACATTATATTTCTTTGTGTATATGCTACCAGTAGTACTATGGTGCAAATCACATAGTCACTACAACATTGTGACAAATTTTTGGGACACTGCAAATTAAGCTCAATCAACATTCTGTCTTGAGAAAATACTCCTTTTAAATATATAAAGTGATTGTCTAAACCTGTTGGAGTACAATCTGGCACTGGACTGAACATTCTAGATCAGGAAATTAGTAAGCACTCACTTGGCACACACATATCTCACATTCTCTGGAAATTACCAGAAAACATATATTACAGTATATAAACTCTAGTTTACTTTCTACCAATACAATTAGTTATTCTTTACAAGTGTGCTACCTGAACAATAGTTTCCAATTGCTACTACTTAGACACTGGTTAGACATCTGTAGTTAACATGATATTCAGGTAATTATCATTTTGGTGCTTCACCTTTTATGCATCTAAGCAGAATCTCTGAGCATGGTGCAGCTCATGATGTTTATTGAGAGATGATGTACTGGTAGAGTACTATCTGGTTGTCTGGACATAACAGATATATAACTCATTTTCCCATCATGAGGTAACTTGGGCTGATTCTACTAAGTAGTACTAAGTACTTATTAATGTAAATCCAGGTTGCTCAGAAAATCTAATAGCAGACACTGAGAAACAGATAAAAGAAATTTTTAGGAATTTTTTCAATATTCTTCTAGTTGCCTCTTCTACAAGTACCATGACTTACACCTGCCAATTGATATTGAAACAGCAGTAAAGCCTAAAGCTGCTTTGAAGTGTTGGAGTTGGACTTGCAGTATGTAACTTAATCTGGTATGTTAAATGCATACTAACTCTTCTCAGTCCATTTGGTACTCTTCATTTGAATTTCAAGAGCATCTTATCAGTGAATAAGATCTGCTAATTATCACATCACTATTAAGCCACTGTTATTGCTGAATCCAGCTTGAAATCCACAAAGAATTTACTCAATCTGATTGGAGTCAATGGCTACATCAACCTGTGGTCTCTATGTGACCTGTGATAGAAAAGATTGATTGTGTCATTGGAAGTACAAAATGTCAACATTCCATGTCTCTAGTTGAACTTATATGTACCAGGATCAACACCTGCTCCCACACTCAATGCTGTGCTTGCTCAGCTTCTGGATGATCTTCTCCTCAAAGAAAAACCTCTGATTTGACAACATTGACCATCTGAATTTCAACTCAGTCCACCAAGAATCTCAGGCAGGACATGTATATATATGGAGATCTCAACATACTATATAACTGATGCCATTTCTTATACAACTGTATAGCTCAAAATACTGCTTGACTTAAGTGTTCATTGATAATTGACTCTAGTTCTAAAATTTAAGTCTTCTGATATCAACACAAATGAAGGCACCAGGGCTTCAAGTTCTGACTCTGTTTAAGATCTTTCTCTTGCAACAAGCCTACATGTGTTGCTAGCCTTTTACCAAGGTCAGTATTCTTTTGTTCTTACCTTTTAAGAGTCTGAAGTCTCCTGTTCTTAAAAATCAAATTAGAACACTACAGGAGTGCAATCTCTGAGACTCCTGGTCCTGAATAATGAATTTTGCTACCATCTCTATCTGAAGCTTCCATTGAATGACTTGGACTCATGCTTATGAGCTAGTAGATTACAAACTTGGATTGCTCTTACAGCTTAACAATACCAACTAACCTCTCTGAATTTTAACTCATGACATGACATGACTTTCTAAGTCTACCTATCAAAATAAACATTATATTTGCTGACAAGGAGTCAAAACAATGAGAACCCTCATATATTGCTCTATTGTGTATCCAAACACATGAATCCAAGTTCCAGGGCTGAGACATCTTCCACACATGTAAGCCTCACTCCTCTACCACACTTGACCTTAATGGCTGTTTTCATCAATTTGAGAAACACAGGACATGAGTATATATGGGAGAGAAGGGTGGAGATTGAACTTTGATCTTTTCCTTGTCCTCCAAATCCATATGCTCTAATAACTGGTGTCATCCAACCAGACTGCTGTCCATCTAACATCACATACTTGGGTATGTTTCTGTTCAAGATAGATGTCATACTTGATGGTGTCAGCTCTGCAAGATTTGATTTTTTCAATCTCAATATGTTCTTTGATGACATTACAAAAAAGGTGCTGAGGTTACTTGCAGATGTATAGTCAACCTAGGGGACTCATGAAGTTCCACAGCAATATATGAGTAGTGTTATAAGTCCTTATTTCTAATGTCAATTCATGATATCAATCCATCAGGTCACATCATGACTTTCTATTATATTCTCCTTGAAATATGAGTGCAGGGTAGAGCATTACAAGGGTATGCATTGTACATTACAGCAGAGCCAAATTTGTGTAGTATGATATGGGAGTAGCAAAGCCCACTGGAATGTAGTAGAGCAGTTACAATGTTACAATTGAAATGGATCTGGGGCTCCATTACAATGTGTCATACAATACACTGCCAATGGATTGTGTCAGCAGTTACATACAGATGGAATCTTCAATCAATTTGTTGGCATATCTGTTCTTGTTGCTGATAGATCTGTTGCCAAAGCCATTAGTATATCTGTTGCAAATGCCAAAGGTATATGAGTATCAGGTAGAAAAAACCATTCAATTAGAACACATAATCCATTGCAAAAGACTTCTACATAGTTGTCAACAGATCAATTCACCCTGTCAGATCTGTCATGCAATTCATCAGTATATCTGGTATCTGTTGGCATATCTATTGCCAAAACTGTTGCACTCAACCCATCAGAAGATTTGTTGCCAAAGCCATCAACATATCCATTGCTAAAACTGTTAAAGCATTGGTTGTTCTCAGCAAAGAAAAAAATTGCTATAGAGATAGTGTCATCAGCACTTCAGGTGGGATTTGAACCCATGAGTACCAGATAAGCAAAGAGCACAAGTGTAGCACTTTACTGCTAGAACACAGCTGCTTGTAAAAGATGATCATCCTGGTTGAGTTGAGCAAAAAGTGATCTGTTGTTTTCAGCAAAGAAAAAAATAGAGAGGTTATCTTTCATTAGCACTTTGGCTGAGATTCAAACCCATAAGTGCCTAATAAGCAAATAGCTGAGATGTAGCACTTTACTGCTAGACCACAGCTGTTGGTAAATAGAAGAAAAATTATCTCTTTTGAGTTGACCAAAAGGTGATCTGTTGCCCAAGCCATTAGCATATCCATTCCTTCTAGATCTGTTGCCAGAAGGGGCTGCTATATTTGGTTGCAAAGAGGCTGCAGGCAAAAGTATATTACATTTTGTTTCAAAAGTACTCAAGTGTATATACACCCTGAATCAGCATGAAGTCTACTGTAGAGTCCAATTTGTCTTCACTTGATTCCCCATCTTTCAGCTCAAATGTGGCTGCAGAAGAAAAACCAAAATCATATTCATTCCTAAAATCACTGAGCAGATCTTCCTATCAGGTATGCAAAATCATTGGCAATATATGGACCCATTGGCCATTCCAGTGTTATTTCACTCAGGGATGCTCTGGATATGCCACTGATTGTGGAGCTTGGTGATGATGATGTTTCTGATAAAATTTCAGAAATATCAGCAAAGTGAGCTGGAGTGAAGGGGCTAACAGGCCTACATCCAGCTTCAGAAACTATTTCCTCCAAGCTGGCAGTGGAAGAAGGAGTGGACATCTCATTCAGAAGTTGGAACAGATCTCTGGTAGTGGAGGCTGGTGATATTGCTTGATCTCCTGGAGGAGTGTCCTTTGGCCATTGGTATCCTCAGAATTGGAGTCAATGACAAACAGCAAATTTGTTCCATGCTCACAATTTCTATCTGTCAGACTTGGGTCAGTATTTGTGTCTTCATTATTGGACTCAAGGACAAAGAGCAGATTTATGTTAGGGAGTGGCTGCCCATGCTTGTCATTGGACTCCAGAATGAAGAGCAGATTCATGTCAGGGAGCAGATTTGTCATTTCCTGAGAATTTCTATCCACCTTCCTCTACCAAGTCAGGCAGGGCAAAGAGAGGAGGGTCAATGTCCATCCAACCAAGGTCTGGATCAGTAAATTCTGGAGTTGTCAATGTTGACCATGTCATCATTGTTGCTTTCAAAATCCACAAAGTTGTGGCAGACAGACAATGGCTGCACAATCCTCTTTCACAGTGGTGTGAGCCATCTATAATTGATAGCCTCAGGAACCTGGACAATATTGGATAGAGAAAGGAAGTTGAGCTTAGAATCAGGGTTATCATCATTAATGCTGTTTGTAGATCTGTTATTCAATGTAAAGTCATTGTTGGCTGCAGAGCCATCAGGAATTAACAGATCACAAATATTGTTTGCCATCATGGCAGTGCCTGTTCTCTCTACTGATTGCAACCTCTCTAGTACAAGCAGACTCCAGCAGCAAATGGATCTTAAAGTAGGGCTATTGTCAGAAGCACTCACAGGACAGGCATGGTGATGCAGCAGCAGAAATGCCTCAATCATCAAATAGTTAAGCAATCAGATTCCATTGTCCTGACTCACATGATTCCACCAGTCACAGATGTATAGGTTGACTACATCTCCTGGGTGGTTTGGCACAGTCCAGGCTTCAAGCTCCTCTTTCACCTCCTGTGGCAAAGTGGAAGGCTCTGATTGTTTGGAAAGAGGAAACCACCTGATTAGAGTCTTGATCAGGCTGGGAACCTCACATGTGATGGAGTTCACACTGGTCATTCTAATGTGAGCCAAGACAAAGTTCTGTCAACATTGAGATATGTTGGAGATCTACTATAATGATGTCTTACCAATTCTATATCCAGATGTTGTATCATTCAAAGTTTGCCAGCAGGTTCTCTGATGTTGCCAAATTTGCAAGTGCTGCACATGATCAAAATTTGCAGTAGTAAAGTATTTCCTGCAGGTTGAAAACTGAAGAGATAGCTGGTGCAGCAGGATGAGAAGCCATTTTAGACAAGCAGGATGAAACTCAAGTAACAGACTTAAAAGAGGTTGCAAGCTCAAATGTGGTACTGAGCAAATGTAGACAAAAGCTACAACAAAATCAACTGTTTTGAGCATGTGATAGTGCTATACATAGTATTGAGAAATTTCCATCAGAGTTTTTATTCTGGAATCTGACTGTGATTATCTACTGTCTATTCTATTCAGGTCCATCCAACACATATCTGTTATTTGCTCATCTCTGACAGACTTGTTGCTGATCATGGCAGAACAAATCCAATGTGAACCCTTCTGAACTTGTCAATTGCCAAGGATGCCAACTCTTGCCACATGGCTACCTTTTTGTCTGAATATGCTTTCAAACCTTTCTTACTGTCTGTCATTCCTTGTTCTGATCAGATCTCTGCATCTCTGCCTGTTTTAGCAGATGGTGGACTGTCTGGGCTGCTCACAAGTACAGGAGTCACAGAGTCCTTCCAGAAGGTATTTTGAAGGATATAAAAGCTGCTAGAGTACAGTAAAGCACAAATTCTAGTATAATTTGCTTATAACTTTCTCTATCCTTGCTTGATATGACTTGAATTTCCTATAGTTGCTTGGTCCTAATGTACATATCAATATTTTGACTGAGGTTGATTTGCTCTAAAGTGTCTAGATGTTGTGCTACACTCAATTTTTTTCTCCAATGACCCTTTTTGAATGCATCAGTCGCAGAAAAGTAATGCCATATGACATTGACAGTATATAGATGCTGTCTACCTTATATAATAAGGTAGCCTAGGTTTGATGTAGATGTTTGCCTCCTTTCTCCCTGCAAGCTCATTAAGGCCAAGTAGAATTTTAACTGTATCTTGTTGCTGCCTTCAGGCTTTGATTATTGGTTTCTGTGACATCTATTTCAGCATCTCTTAGTGCTCATTTTGCTAGTCATAATTATATATAATTGCATGTTGATAGTGTGCAGACCAGTCTAGATGTGTGTAGCAGCAGAGGAGCAAGGTGACTCCAAAAACACAACAACCTTGTTTTGCAAAGGCTTATCCTGGCATGTTCCTAAATACTAGAACTGTACTAAATAGAATCAGGAGTGGGAACAGAGCTTAGTAGTACTATTCAAAGGATGTGCATCAGGAAGATAGTTGGGAAGGGATTAGAAGATGTGGCAAAGAGGATTTAATAGAAAGGGGGTTGACCAATGTCAAGTACTAGTAGCAGAAAGGGGACACTGCCAACAGTTGGCAGTATGTGGGGCCCAATAGCAGACTTGGCTAGCAAACTAGTGATGGAGTTTTGCCCAGTGGCAAGGACTTGGCCCAATGGCAAACATTTAGGAGGGAAAACCCCTAGATTAGAGTTGTACACAGCAAGACATGTTCAGTGGCAGAAAGACTTGAGCTCTGAAGTGGCAACAGTGCAGTAAAGGGTAAAGAGGTGGATTCTTTTGTGCTGTAATCTAAATTTGGTAGTGCTTATATATCAAAAAGTAATAATGCTTTGTAATGTGGAATAGTCTGTAGTGCTTGTTTTTGTATCAGTAATATTTATGAGTGAGACTGTCTTGCATCAGAGTGTGTTGCCGAGTCTCTTCCATAGTTGTCAAGTGATGTATGGAAGAAATCTTCAGTCTTCTTCCCCCTTCCATTCACTTGCAAATCATATAAATCTGAGAAGCATGCACCTACAATCCAAGTTGATTTTTATCATTGAGACCTTGTAAAAGTCATTAAATAGCTTTTCAGCACATCATCTGGCTTATCTCCCATCAGTATGTCATTATATTCATTATTCTGCTAACAATAATAAATTTATTCAGGCTACAGCTACCTTCCATTGTCAAGGATCAGTACAAGAAAGTTTATGATACTACTCCAACTTCAACTATGTTGACTCATCTCAGACAGGAATTGATTCAAGCTGTTTGGAAGCATCTCCTTAGTGATAAGTTCAAGCAAATTTATCAAGAAAGCATTGTTATAAAGTGTGGTGATGGAGTTTGGCAAAGGCTGTATCTTTGTTTTTTCTGTTATTCTGCAGATTACAGGGAACAGTAAGATTTGTGCTATATTTTGAGTTGAATCCTTCTCTGAGCTGTTTACTAGAGTATTGCTTGTTGTCATCAAGCAAATGGGCAGAAAGTTGTGTATGACATGCTGGATTCTAACATCTCAGATTTTACATGTTGGAACAAAGCTCCATGATATGATCTGGTCACAAAATTGGTGGACAGACAGCAAGAAGCATACTTCCAACATATTCAAAGCAAGAAAGCTCATTCTCACATATGGCATTGCTGTTACAAGGAAAAAGATTGATCAGATAGTAGGTGAATCTTTTGTACCAATTGAGATAAGGTTTTCTTGAGTTATATCAACTAAATCACCATCTTAAATTAAAATGCATTTTCCCAACTTTTAGTTCCAAGTGATCAGAACTGCTTTGATCTCTTTGTTCATGATTTGATGCATGAATTTGAACTTGGTGTTTGGAGGACTGTATTTGAACACTTGATCTGAATGTTGCACACATATGGACCAGAGTCTATTGCAGAATTGGATCATAGGTATGTCCTTGTGCAGACAAAACAGAAATGTTTGAGACATAGAACAGATACCAACAGATTCTACCATTTAGGTGCTCAACCATCTGTAAATTTTGCAATAATGTATCAGCAATGCAGAGTTTTGCAGCAAAAGACTTTGAAGATCTCCTGCAGGTCTGATTTTCTAGCTATATCATGAGCTTTTTATAGAGCTGATTTTATTTTTTCAAACAGAATGCAGGTCTATGCTTTGAGGGACTCTTTTAAAAGACAAGTTCATCAATTGATAGAAAATTCCAGGATCTATTGTTTAGCATGCATCTGCAAAAATGTGCCTACATACTGACTGGTCATTTGACATATTTCATGGACTGACAAATAGTTTCACTTGCCATCTTTGCATGTTTTCAACTGAAGTATGCCCATACTTTGAAACACAAGAGACATCCAAAGAGGCTGAGGCCTCTGCATGTTGAAATGCAGCAGCAGCAGCAAAGAAGACAGGAAAAATAGAGTCATCAAAACCAGTTAAAAAGGGGAAAGCAGCTGGGACCTCATGAAAATCAAAGAACTTTAGGCTAGAAATTCTAAAGATTCACTCAATTGTGCACTACCCTGACTCAATACAATGCTTTGGCACCACTGACTCATATTCAACTCAGATTGTAAGTTGTATTATTGGTTGTTGAATATTGGTCTAATTGAATAATGTTAGGGTGAACAAGAGCACAAGCATGTCAAGGCATTTTATGCTTGAACAAATAAAAATCAATTTGAGGCACAAATTGCACAGCAAGAACAGTGTGGAGCATGCTCAAGAGCCATGAAACAAGCTATTCAGGAGACTATTGAAGATGAGGAGCTTCCACTCACTGATTCAGAAGAACACCACTATATTTCAAAGACAAGGCAGACACCCTGAATCTTCTGAAATGGGTAAAGGATCATGCAAATGATTCAGCAGTAAATCCAATACCCATTAGGGCTTTGCCCTATGTCAGGTTCATCTATTTCCACATACTCTATGCAGTTCTCCTGTCATATCTAAGTCTCCATATGAAGTATTTGTGCCCAGAGTCAGGCTCATAACCGTATTATGCCTCAAGGAGGTGTATCTATATAAAGTGAAATAAAGGTATTAGTATGATAGGGTTTGGTGTGCTTCCTGCCGTGAGCATTGTGTTTGATCATCCATTCATTCATGTGCCAGTCCTAGGTCCCTTTGATTCCCTCATTGTCAGGCACTGTCAGGTTGCCGTATGGTCTCTGGAATCTCTCCATTGCATGGATGTACTGGAATAGTGTCTTTGCCATGTTGGGATTGCCAAGGAGGGCAGCCAACACTAGTGCTCCTGTTGGTATTCCTCTGCATAAGTCTGCCCTCAGGTGGGCATATGTGCAACAGCTGATTAAGAAGTGCTCCACCATTTCTGCTGCCTCACCACAGGCAGAGCAGATGGGTGAGTCCACCTTCTTGAACCTATGAAGATAGTGGTTCAGCAGGCAGTGCCCTGTTCATAGCTGGGTTAATAATGATGCGTTTTTCCTCGGTAATGTGGCTAACATGGTCACTATGGTTTTTGTCTTGGGCATGTTTGGGTTGATGGCTTTTGCTCTCTCAAACCTCAGCAACTGCGTTAGCCATTTCTCTGCCAACGTGCACCATGACTTTTTGTGTTGCATCATGATCGCTGCTTTGGACTTGGGCAGTGTCCCTTGCAGGAAGCAGAGCCCCCTCAACTCTGTTTCCTTGCCTGCCGCCACTTTCTTTGCCTCTGCATCAGCGTGTTCATTGCCCCCGATGCCCTTGTGCCCTGGCATCCACACAAGCTCCATGCCCATGCTAGAATCAATTCCTTTGACCTTGCGGATTCCCTTGAGTATCCAATCAATGAGGTATTGTGCCATCTCTGGGCCTGGATCTTGAATCACGAGTAACCCTGCTTGATTGTCAGTTCCTACCGTCACCCTTCTTGGTGCGCCTCTCTCCCTCACATCTCTCCTCAGCAGCTCCATTCCCAGAACCTGCCCCACACACTCACCTTTACACACTCACCTTTGAACACCGTGTGATCTCTCTCTGACCCCAAGCACTTTCTCAAGACCCTCACCCTGCTGAATCCCCTGTATAGCACTGCTGCTGCTCCTATCCTCCTGCCATGTCCTGATCCGTTCATGTATATCTTGATGTCCGCCTCGTTCCTCCATTTCCTCTCCACCACCTCCTCCACCAACCCGTCAATTGTTACTCTGATTGGGCATTTCCATCCTGGCGCCCATCGCACTGCTGCAATTGTCTTGACCTCCTTGGGATGTTCCTTTAGCACCTGCAAGATATAATGCAGGAAAGCTCTGTGTCGTCATACAAATCTCGCCACCTGTAGGGTGGGCTTATGTAATGGGTGCATGTCTGGTAGTGTCGCTATTCTTGCTGCTGCACTTACACAAATCTTGTTCACCTTCACATCTATTGGGAGGATTCCTGCATGTGTGTTCAGGAGGTCTGTCAGTGTTGTCCTGAGTGCTTCTGTGATCTGCAGCACGCCTATGCATTGGACTTGTGCCAACTTTGCCATGAATGCCTTTGATCCCTTCATCATCTTTCCCTCCACCTCCACATCCAGCATGCACCACATGTCTGCCACGTACAGCATTGTTGGTGCAACCACCGCCTCATAGACCTGCCTTGCAGATGGTCCCCCTACTCCACTGTTTACCTTTACCAACCATCTCGTTTGCATCACTGTTGCCATCCCTTTCCCTCGCGCATACTCTGCATGCTCCCTGAAGCGCAGCTCCTGGTCGACCAGCACTCCCAAGAATTTGTGTACTGGCACCACCTTGATGTTTGTGCCCATGATGGCAATGACTGGCCTGGTTGCTGGTCTGGTTTTGTTCCATCTGGTTGGGTCCTTCTTCCTCCTCCTTGTGAAGCCTACCACCACGAATTTTCTCACCTTGTATATTGAGAAGTGCTTCTCCACCCACTGTCCCAGTCCCTTGTCTCTCTCCATCAGCTCCTCCACTTTCCTTGCCGCCTCCTCCATATTGCACCCTTCTGCTGCCACGACTGCATCATCTGCAAACGACGTTGCCAGTTTGCCGTCTTCCTCCCTTGCTCCTTCTATCTGGTCTGCATTGTAAAAGTTATAGCATATACCTGATGTATTGCATCCTTGGTCCAGCCCACTGTCTACTGGGATGGAGCTCAATGTGTAATCGTCAAACAATATGACCGTTTTCCTTCCTTCCAACTTTGTGTTGAACCAGTCCACCACCTCCTTTGGAACACCTCTTTTCCTCATGTTGTGAGCCAGGACCTTTGGCACCATATTGGGAAAGGCTTCTTTTACGTCTAAAAAGACCACGACAACTTCTTTATCTTGTCTCCATGCATTCTTAATGAATGTTGTGAGTTGATGTAGTGAGTCTGTGGTTGACCTCCCTGGTCTCCCTCCAAATTGGTTCTTTGGGAGGATGTTGGCCTTCTCTGCAACTTGTTCTTTATGCATAAAGCTAGAACTTTTGTGATGGTGTCTAGCAGTGCTATGGGCCTAGGCTGCCATAATTGTCCCATCCTGGTTTGCGTATGATTACTGTCTTGAAGGTTTTCCATCTGTCTAGGTATACTCCAAGTTCAAGCAAGGCTCTGAAGATGGGTCCAAGGAGCAGGACCAGAGTGTCTTAGTTTTTCATGATCACGATGTTGGGTATGCCGCTAAGGCCTGGTGCTTTGTGCAGTTTTAATTGTGCTATTGCTGCATGAATTTTTCCGTCACTGATTTCTGACCACTTGAAGGTGGGTTCTGGGTATTTGTAGTCATCAGGAATCTCTGTGTGCTCCAGGCTGTTGTAGAAAAATGCCTGGTGAAAAAGTCTTGCCTTTTTCAAGTTCTCTTCTACCTCCACCATCCTCCCCCCTCTGTCTTTCTTAAGAGCAGGTATTCTCGCCCTTCCTCCATTGCCTGGTGCCATTGTGACAAAGTCCTTTGCTTTTCACACAGTCTTCTGTGTCACTTCTTCCAGCCAAGTTTCCCAATGATGTCTCTTCGCTTTCTTGATAGCCTGTCTATAGTCGTTTCTTGCTCGTTGGAACCGTTCATGTGCTGGGTGGTATATCAGTGTTGACACTCTGCCTGAGATCCTCCCCAGTGCCCTCACCCTGCTTCTCATGCCTATCAACTCCTTGCTCCATCATCTCTTGGTGTATGGCGATGGTTTTCTTTTTGGCACTATCTTGTCTGCTGTGCCTACCAGTGCCTCCATTACCCTATCCAGCCTCCCCTCCATCTCTTCTTTGGTCTGGATCCTGGTCATCTGAATGCCCTGCACCTGCTCCTCTAACTCATCCTCAAACTCCTTCCAATCTACCTCCCTGAAATTCCAGCCTAGCTCCTCCTCCCTCCTCTCCACTTCAGCGTTCATCCTTGTGGCAATCAGAAAGTGGTCTGCCCATGGCAGCTGCTCATATTGCAGCACTTCACATCTTATGATGTCTCCCTGCGAGGTGTCAGTTATGAACACATTGTCTGGTCTGGTTAGATTTTTTCTTCTTCTTGCTTCAAGTGTTGAAACTGCTGGATGCAGAGCCATTACCATACCGTGTCAGGCCAGCATGTCTATGAGCTCCTCAGCCTTATCGATGGCCTGCCTTGTGAATAAGTGGCTGTTTCTCAGGTCGTCCCACATAGAGTGGTGTCGGTTGAAGTCTCCGACCCAGATGTCTGTGTTGCATGCCCCACGGCTTGTCCTTCCCTCTCTACTGGTCAAATAATTGTCCAGGGCCCACAGGGCTCTTGAGTGCTCGCAGTCGCTATATATGTTAAACACTCAGACTGTGCAGTTGGACATCTTGATGTGAATTGCTACTATGTCCGAGCTTTCCATGTTCAGCCTTGTCCACATGTCCATTGCTATCTTCTTGTTTACCATCATTATTGCTCTGCTCCTGTGCACATTTTTCTTGTCATGCTCCTTTGGGTATACCAGTCGCCAGTTCTGAGTTGCCTGCAACTGTCCATTAAAGTCATAGTATGGTTTCTGCAAGCAAATTATGTCAAAATTGTCTCTTATTGAGTTTATGGTAGCGTGCTGTGCCATGAGCAACTTGGCCATGTTCTGTTGCCAGATGTTGAGTTGGTGGCCTCCTTCCTGCATCAAGTGTTCATTGGCTCTGTTCATCCCTGTAGGTCTGGGGTGTTCTTCCTGGACATGTGTACTGTAGTTATCAGCTCAGTTAGAAGTTCATCGACTCTTTTGTTGTTTTCTCTAGATTGTGCAATGAGCACTGATGGTGGCTTTCTGCCACCGTCCTGCCTGTCTTCTTTGTCTAGCCTGTAGTTGGTTAGCCTGATTTGTGTCAAGCAGTCACCGTTAGGTTTCAATATCAGCTTTTTGCCCTGATTCTGAGTCAGAACTCCTTCACCTCTGTCACGTCTACCCTGCCCTGGTCTACCTCCTACCAGTCTGCCCTGACCTTCACCCCTAAAGACAATCCCTCCTAGTGCTCCACCCTGCTGCCATGGTCCTTCCCAGCTGCCCTGTCCTGTCATTGTCCTTGGTTCGTCAGTGGTTTTAACCCATGTCCACGTCTCCTCTGTTAGATAATACTTGTATTGAAGTTCTGGAGTTCTGTTGAACAGTTGAGTCTTGGCTTCTATGAATACAGGGCAGTTCCTCGCTGACAATGGGTGGTCATGTCAAAGCCCTTTGGCTTTGCAATTCATGCATGCATGTTTCTTGGGGTCAGTTTCCTTGCAGGCATTGGTCCTGTGGTTTCCCATGCACAAGCCACAGGTTTCCTTTTCCTGTGTGCAGTCATGAGCCAGATGTACCTTCCCATACCTCTGACATTTCAAGCATTGTCTTGGTTCCTGATCCATCTTTCTTGCCCTCACCCTCTTTCTCTCTACTACTAAACCCCTCCAAATGGCATTGTTGGCTCCACCTTTCATTGTGCATGATAGCACAAGGTGCGCTACTTTCTAGTTGGGGTTAGTCCTGGTGTGTGGTGCATGTACCCATCTCACTGCCATCAATTCTCCTGGGTGAAGTCCATTGTCGTCCTCTATCTTTCTGAGTTCTTGTTCAGGGGCATCACTCAGGGAGGTGGGGATGAATTTGACAAATACCACATATGCCCTTTCCTTCACCTTCGCCTCCACTCTGTATTTTTCTAAAAAGAGGGGTCTGACTTCCTCTTTGGTTAGCCATCTCACTGCATCAATGGTACTCAGCTCGTAAAGTATTCCCCTGTTCCTTAACTTGCATGCCGAGATGAATTTCACTAGTTTGGGCACGTCTAGGCCTGCTATGCCCATTAGATCTTTGGCCACTGTTGCTTTCACAATTAGTTCTTTTTCCATGAGGTCCTTGGTGGTTGTGTTGCCTGCTGGAAAGTTGATGATAACCTGCCTCACCTTGTCCTTGGCTCTGTCTTGGATGTCAGTTCTCTCTGCAGCCCTCACCACTTCTGCAAATGTTGTTGCTCCTCACGTTGCTTGCACAGCTGTCCCTCTCTGACTCCTTGGCAGCTCCTCCACCTGCTCCTCTTCCCAATCCCAGTCCATCCCATACCTTTTTTCTTTCGCTTGTTCTGCCATGTCCTTCACCATTTTGACCAAGGCTTCCGCCAGAGTCTCAAGTATTTCCTTGTATCCCTCCATTGCCTTTTTCACTGCTTCTAGCACAGTCTTTTCCACTTCTCTGCCTCCCAATTCCTCCAGGCTAAAGGCAATTTCTCTCATCCCCTCTTTTGTTTCTGCCATCATGTCTACTTTCCATGACAGTTGCAGAATCACTGTCTTCAAGGTTTCCAGTGTGACTTGGCTGCTCGGTGCATCGATGTACCCTTCTGCACTGAGCCATTCTTTGGCCTCGTCTATAGAATTAACCTTGGTGGAACTCTGTCTCGTCGTTCATGTAGTCAGTCCCGGTGGCCTCATTTGGCTCCCACTGTTGGGTGCCAGCATGTTTGGGTTTGTTTTCATGTGTAGCAATGGTATAGAGTAGTTTAGGTTGTTTTAAAGCACAGGTATTCTACGTTTAATCCCTCCTTTCCTGCTTCTGAGAGTCTTCAAGTCTTGTCAAACTCAAGTTCCCATGGTCTGCAGGTGGTGGTATGAGATCAAAGTAGGTCCAGCAGTAAAGGTATGAATTGACCATTTATCAGTTCAAGCTGAGAATTCATTAAAACAATCAGAACTTTTGATATAAACTGAATGAGCACCTTTTGATTTGCCTACTTCCTTTCAACACTGAAATCACCAATGAACATCATGGCAAACTGATTATAAAGGACAGCATGATATATGAACATAAAACTCTCTAAGTCATTATATCACATCTGACAATCAGCATGACTAGGACACTCTTAATCCACAGCAGTGACAGTGTGCAACCTGGTCTAGATGTGTGCAGTGGCTGAGGAGCTAGGCAACTCCAAAGGACATAACAACTCAGACAAGCAGGTTTCAGAGGTAAGTGAACTAAGGTGTTTTGCAAGAGCTCAGCAGGTTTCTAGATAAGAACTGTACTATAGAGGGTTTGGGAGTAGGGAATGAACTTTATCAAAGGAGAAAGTGAATCTAGCAGGAGGAGGTTTTGGGATTATATAGTCAACTAAGGGGAAAAAAGGTTCAGGAATACTATTTAAATGGTTGTACATTGGAAAGATGATCAGGAAGGGCTTAGGAGGTATAGATAAAAGAGACTTAATGAGAAGGGAAATTGATCAGTGTTTAGTATTAGAAGGAAACACTGTCAGTGGTCAGCAGTATGTGGGGCCCAATGGCCAACTTGGCTAGCATACTAGCAATGGAGATTTTCTCCCAATGGCAGATGTTCAGGAGAGAAGAACCCTAGACTAGGGTTGTACGTACAGCAATGAGAAATGTTTAGAATGGGCAGACTTTAGCCCTGTGGAATGGCAGCTGAGCAGTATAGGTTAAAGGGGTGGATTCTTTTGTGCTCTAGTCTAAATTTGGTAGGGCTTTTATATCAAAAGGTAAGTAATGTTTTGTAATGTGGAATAGTCTGTAATGCTTTGTTTTTGTATCAGTAATATTTATAAGTGAGACTGTCTTGCATCAGGAGTGTATTGCTGACATGGGTAATGGAAAACTTGTATAGTAAGAATGGAATGGTAAGTAAATGGTCTTTATAGTGCATATTTTATAATGGTTGGCTTTGCTTGTTTGGCTTGTATAGAATATGAATGTAAGTATGAATGGAATGTGAAAGTAAAATCATGTATTCCTGGCATGTGACCAGTTGTGTCATGTCAGGAGTGTGTATTTTGGTGTCTTTTGTGTTCAGCCACTTCTGGGGCCTATCAGTGGCAATCTGATGTCATGATTCTTGCCAGCAATGATGTCCACCCCTACTGGTATTTTCAAATTGTGAAGATCTTTCATGCAATGGTACAGCTCAATGAAAGTGGACAGGAGTTTCAGCAAATGGAATTTTTATGGGGCCAGTGGTATGGGCTTGATGATGATGCCAAGTCTGGATTTGCTGCCAAGCATTGCTATCAAATTATTTTGTTGAAGGGGAGGGTGCTTTTTGATTTGTCAATCCTGCAGATGTTCTTCATGCAGTTCATCTGATTCCACAATTTGTGGGATCTTATACAAATACTCTGCTGGCTTCATCTATGGCTCACTGCATGGATGAGGGAAATTTGAACTATGAATGATACTATGTTGAAATGTCAGTAATTTAGACTATCTTTCTTATTTGTTGATCACTCATATAATTTCAGGTTTGTGGACAGAGATACTTTTGTTCAATTCACTGGAGGTGGTATTGGACACTGCACAGCATGAGATGCAACACACCCCTTCCAACAAGATATAGAGGAAGGTTTTCCCATCAGAAACTCATTTACAGACACAGATGATTTTGGAGATTGATGATCAGGATCAGGAGAGCACAAGCAACAATAGTTCTGAGGATAGCAGTGAAGATGAAGATCTATACAAGGATGAAATTTCAGGAGAGGATGAAGAAATGAGTGAAGATGGATCAGATGATGAACAAGATGAGGATGAGTTGTTTGATGATTCCTTAGGCTATGCAGAATTGTAGTTTATTACAAGAAATAGCACAAATTCATTATATTAAGCACACTGTGTTACAATGGAAAAGCAGCAATAATTAAGCAGTAGCAATACAGGTTGAAGCAGAGATGATATAGGCATTTCAAGGTCATGATTTTCTGGGGTGAGTATTTTTCTAGATGTAAGCAGTAGTCATGATACTTAAAGACTGTATTTCCTACATCATTTAGATTTGAGGATTATATTTCCAAAGATAGCCAGCTTACTTTAACTCATGCTGATTCCTCCAATATATTTCAAACTTGGAATTACTGAATATAATATCCTAAAGACAGAGTGATATTAGATTATTTTCTTGGAGCCATTGAGGTCCCTAGGTAATATCTACAAGTAAGATCAACTGCAGTGTGACATGACCTATATTGTCTAAGTCACCCTGGTTGCCTTATGAGATTCCTTTATCTTGTGGTAACCCTCTTTTATGGAAAACTCAAGATTTGTTTGAATGACTCAATGCTCTCATTCTGAAAATATATTATTATGGTGAGTCAGTCTAACATTGGGTTTATATATCAATCTAAAACTTCAGAATCATGT
>JABAKA010008142.1:0-21168 GCA_018857285.1 Termitomyces sp. Mi166#008 | reverse complement strand
CTGATCAGTATTTGACTAGTTATGTTGTGATATACAAGAAAGTTGTCTTAGCTAATACAATATTGGGCCATAAATAATGTCACTCTATGTGACAGCTTCCTAATATAGTCATTGTGATGTAACAACCCAGTTACAATGTCCATGCACCTGCTCTAGTCTGAGGGTTTTATCAACAACACCCTAATGCTCCTTGAGCCATCTGAGGAATCTACCCTATTTCACCTACTGACACAGTGATCTGAAACTTCTTCTACCCTGCACATTGAGACACTGCACACTAGAGGGGGGGTGATGTCAGAGGACCTATTTCTCTCCACCTTTCACCTCTCTGTCTTGCTATAATTTTCCTTTATTCTCCTTCTTCAGCCCTTCCTTTTGGTCATACTTCCAGCCCTCTAGATTCAATCCTACTCTGTCAATAATCCAAACAAGTTCCCAACCTGGCAGATCAACAATTCACTCTTACACATGCAAGTTCTAAGATCTTAAACACAGCAGTGGGCACCTTCAGTCATGATTAGATCATGGTGTTCAGTGTCATCTAAAGTGATTTTATGAAGGTAATTGCAAGTTGATGGTTCATGCTCCAGTTGGCATGGGTGCAAGGTTTGATATTTTTGTCAGGACATGGGATGATAGAAACTGAAGGTATACAGATAGATGCTGTTGAAGATCGTTATATCTTTCAGCTTCTCAGTTGACTGAGCAAAGTTGCTGTCAGCATGGCTGTACTTAATGCTGTCCCACTTGTGACAAATAATGTGCTCAGGTATGGACAGATTCAAGGAGTCACTGGGCAGAGCAGAAGAGAGTGTCAGAGACATGTTGTTCTATTAAAGGTAGACAAAGAGATTGGGGAGATGATGTATGGAAAGTGATGCATATACAATAATATCAGATGGTGATCTTGGAATCTAGATTTGAACGTTCAATACTTCAGAAAGTTGTTGAGCAGAAATCACCTATAATCTGTTAGAATCTAGTAAGACAGGATGTGAATGCTAAGTAAGAAGTGTTTACTCACCCTCAGTCTGGTAAAAGTGACTGAGGGTGGCATCTAAGAGATGATGGTATATATACATATGTAAGTATGTGAACAGTGGGCCATTGCTCACAGTAGAAGAGGACAGTGCCTGGCCATACACAATGAGAATCTATGGTGGCACTATGATTGTTTGTTGCAGCAGCCAATGCCCAACAACTTCAACATGGAAATGTGAAAGCCACACCTTATCATCATTCAGAAGTGAACATTATAGATGAGTACTTGTACAGATAATGGGGATAACTTTCTCTGATAAACCATTGAGCTTAATTATCTGTGGTGGATTGTTAAAAAGAATGAATAAGGGTTTTAACATGTTCAGACTCATTGATCTAGTGCATGCTTTTCATCCATAAACAAAACCTTCTTGTCCATTCATAATGCATAGCTCAGTTGTTGTGTTATTTTCAATTATGACAGGTAGACTAACATATAAAGAAAGCTTTCTGGCAATCTGAACTTCACACAACAAAGGGGACTGTTTCCATAAAGCACATTGAATTGCAAGAGGGAAACATTTCACTTCTTTCAATTGCACAGACTTTGGCCTATTATTTTTAGTTGTTGTTCACTATAGAAATGTACCAATTTCTGTCCACTTTCCACAGCAAAACACTTGCATTCTATTTGATTAACAGCATCCTTGTCTACATTCCAAGCAGTGATGATAGAAACATTTCAGAATAAAAGATCAATTATAGAAGGGCAGTTTTTGGAGGTATCTAAAGAATTGCTTGTCAAGAACATCACATCAGCATCTGTGCAAGCTCTATATTGCATATTCTCTAGTGTGGTGCACAATGCTGCATCCTTGAGGTGTTTGATCTTTCTGTCTCGTATTCTTTTTTAGTATGATAATGGTTGTTATTTGATACCATATTGATTTTCCAATTGCAGCTTCTTGTTCTTTGGATTCTGCTGTTCTCAAACTGATGAACCTGCCTTATAAGGCAGAGCTTTAACCACAAACTACTGGCAGCAGCTGTGCAAAATCTCCAGCAAATACAATGTTTATTCCACTGAATGGTATGTCTATTTGTCCAGTTATTTGCATCAACACAGTGGATATTCTATATATATCATGACAGGAAAGCATTGACACTACATTAAAAAATATGCACCTAACTCTGATCAGATGAGACTTGATTTGTGCAGGTTGTTTTTTTGTTAACTCAGACATGTCATTTATACCAAACATAGAATGATAAGTTGAACCTTCTATCAAAGATGCCACTGTTCCTATGGTACAACAATGGCAAGCCAGTGAGTCTTTCCTCTGTCTGCCAAGTACTTTACAAGGATGCCTCCCATTCCTACCATATACACTTTAGGCTGCATTCAATGCACTTGTAAAAGTATTAATCCAAGATTATGATTTTCACATATTGAGACCATCAGGGGTAGGATCAACTTCAGTTTGTGCAAATAAAGACTGAGAAGATCTTACTTTGCATCTACACCAAGAATTATCAAGACACCTTTTATTTCCTTTATCCTTCTTTCAAGTTCCATCTTTCTTAAAAATAGTAAAGCACTCATTGATATTGGATTGGAATACTGGATCATTGACAGTGAGATGGAAATGCTCCCACTATCCTGATACCTTCTTACAGGCTTCACACAATGCACATTCAGATATACACTATGGTGGAGGTGGATCCAGAAGTGTTTTAGTTGGATTTTTGTATTCTGGAGATGTTTAAGTATCATCTATATATCTGCTTCTTAGCATCTGCCATGTGACCAGTTAAGAAATCTCCTCTGAAAGCAACCTTGAGATACTCAACCAATGCTCACTTGAAAATCAGAGGATGGATCCATAATTTTTCTCTAGCTTCATCAGGCATTAATCCTCCTCAAATTCCATTGGAGGAGCATGCACAGATGGAGAGTCTGTCAACCTTGTTGCTCCACACTACCATAATATGCTGACATAATTAGCAGATAGTCCCATGTTTTCTGAATCAACCCCAAGAACATGTTTGATGAAAACAGTTATCATAAAATAGAAGAATCATGCACTGGCTACTGGTTTTTTTGCAATTAGATAGAACACCTCGAATGTATACAATACATCTGATGTGAAGATAGTTTTGTTGTCTGCAGAGTATAAACATATAAGATGCTTTATGTCAGCAGAGGACAGAGTGATGTATTAAGAAGGAACCTCCTTGTTAATAACAAGAGACCATATATCATTTTACATGTGCTTTTTTGTTACAGATGAACCATTTTAAAACAATGTGCAGATCATCTATCACTCAGAAACAAGCTTTTTCTTCTTCTCAGCTAAATTTGAGAACACATCTTGGTTTACTGATAATAGCCTCTCCACAACATCTTTGAAATTAGATCTTTCCACAGCTAAGTAACCACCAGTTGTAGCTGCCTTTTGTTCTTGGCTGGAGGCAGCAAATGGAGAACCAATATCCCACTGAAACCATTTATTGTGATACATCAATAGGTGAGCTTTATGAGCCTTGACAGATACTCAACTTTGCATAGCACCAATACTGTCTAATCATAAGAGAATAGTCACAGAAACATCTGGGGATACAATTTTAGATCATTGAATGAGTTTTTAGGTTGTGTGGTATGGCCAACATAGAGTGCCTTACCATTTGACTGCCAGTGTTGAATGGCAAGGACTCAGAGCTCATTGTATGTTTTTGCAGATAAGCTGTCTCTAATTAAGCCATGTACAATAAATAGACAATCACCTATGATTATACCATTGTTTGCATGCTGTTTATGGAAGGCAGGATCTATGATTACCTGTGCTTTGCTATCTACACTTTGACAATAAACAATTGAGATAGGTGGTACATCTTTTGGATGACTGTTGAGATTCTCATAGGGAATATCAAGATTACTATAAGTGGAATGGTTAAGTTTAAGCCATTTTAAAGCATGTTCTGCACATAAGCAGGGGAACATGTTTAAGATCATCATGCATAGGTTGACAGGGACTGATGAAAAGAGTAGCCAGGACATCATCCATCTCAGAAATCAGAGGTGGAAGGGTTTGATACACTTTTTTAACAGGTGAATCAAAAGCTATGAAATGTGCTTTCATCTTGCTGTGGCCCAAATAAGATACATGAGCATAGCATAAAGATTTTTCCATCTCAGCAACAAGTAGCTGCTTTATTCAGCTAAGATCCTTAAGAACATCAGGAACATCTCCTAGCCAGAAACCATTAGTGAGTGCCAATTTAGGAACTGAACCTTTTATAGAGATACATGACATGAAGAATACATTGATTTATAGGAATGATTAATAATTGGACCTCTGATTTCCTTAATGTGATCAAAACTTTTTTCTTTTGACTCTGGTCACACAAGAGCTACAGAGAATGTTTAGAAAACCTTTTAAACCTTGAAGCAGTTTTATTTCAGAAATGGCTTAAGCAAACAACATACAGCACATCCAGACTCTTTTGAATATAGCAGAACTGGTATGATTGTAACAGTTCCTCACAATTTCCATGGTTTGCATGCATAAGAGCAACCTCTGGAGGCTATGGCTTAGTTACACAGCTGGCAGAGGGAAATCCAAAGTGTATTGAGTATTATACAGTTGACTACTAGTCTAACTACTCACCTAGCAGAGGGAAATCCAAAGAAAACAAGTCAATTCCCTATGCCAGGAGCAACACTTCAGAGGCTTCTGATGCATGGGAAGGAACTGTGCAATACACAAAAGCCACAATCAGCCACAAGAAAAACATAAAAGGGCAAAATCTTTGAAAATAACCAAACTCTGAAAGTTGCCAGACATTGCCAAAAGAGAAAGGTGTTCCTAAAAAGAAAACTCCTTCTAGATCTGCAGGGTTGGGATTGACAGAGTAGGATTGAGGCTAAAGGGCTGAAAGTAGGGCCAAAAGAAAGGGCTAAAGGAGGAGAATTGTCAGGTCCTGCTGACTCAGGGGCTCTCACCTAGAGCAATAATCCACTAGTCAGAGAGATCTGCAAACTGGCATGTAGACTTATGGGGCATCAAAGTGGTCTTAGTTGTTGAGAATGCAAGATGCACTAAGAAGTCAAGATTGGGGTGTCAATGATGCAAAGTCCAACAAGAGAAAGATTGATTGGAGGACTTAGGGCAGTGTCAGTGAGTGAAAACAGAAAACAGAGTAAATTGAGAAGAACTGGGAGACTAGTATGACAATAAAAAGTGGAACAGACTTGGACAAAAAGGGTTGGCAATATCGAGACTAAGGACTAACTACTGTGGTATGAAGGTTTAAGTACTATGGTGGAACAGGGCACTGGAATGACATTGGTGAGGGTTGAGGGGGGCACCAAGACATGCAGCGCAGAACTGTATGGTCAGTTTGCAGGTAGTCCAATGTGGGGGCAAGCTGCAGCAAGCCATTGTGGCATGTTTTAGAAATGTTGCCTCAAAAGAAGCATCGGAGATATGATCACAGATGCAGATTGGATTGATGATGCAAGCAGCTGATGCATAAGGCATGTTGGGACATGTCAGTGATGGCGGGGAAGGCACATGGTGGAGAAGTCATGCAGGATGACAAGGCAAAAATGATGGATTGTGACAAGAATAAAGGGAGATCATAACAGAGTAGAGGTGAAATGTGAAGAGAGATAGGTCCTCCAACATTACTCCTCTCTAGTGTGTCCATAACTCATCTATTTTACATTTAACTGAAGCTTATGCCAAAAGAGGTGACTGTCAAAAATCTTCAAAACTTCATACTCCTCCTTGTTGTCAACCAGGACTAGTGGTGACAGTGGATTTGGATGGCAACCAGAAATGTGGTCATCTGAGGCAGGGATAGCTTTACCATGTTAAAGACTGAGTGGAGGTTGGCAAATTCCTACAGGTAGCCTTAAGCAATATGCTAGGGGTCTACCTGTCATTTTACTACAATTGGTTCCAAATGGCAATGAGACAGCTTTTGTGAGGGCCAAGTAGTAGTAATATCTGATGCATCTAGATATACTTGATCTCCTTGCTTGTACTATGGTGAAGAAGTACATCCTTGGTCATAGCATCAGGTCATGTTAGCCTTGGCTAGATTTGCCTTTGCCCCCTCCTGTATAGTAGCTTTACTATGAAATCCACTGAAGATATGCTCCAGCACTCTGCAGGGACAGGGAGAGGATGAAGCTGTCCAATAGAGAGATGATGACAAGGTTTGGTTTAGAGACAGAGGTCTCAGGTGCTAGTGTAAGAGCCAATGTACCATGATATCTGAGGCCACCAGTAATTGTAGAACAGAAGCTCTAGAGTCTTCCACCTGCCTGGATAACCAGCAATGTGGGAGTCATGATGCAGTTCTATGATTTGTCTTCAGAGCTCTGGAATGTTAGGGACATAGATGCATGCTCAAAAGATGAGTAGGTCATTCTGCAATGCCCATTCATTTCTGGCTTGTGGAAGACAATGTTAACATTATCATCTATTCCTGTGCCATGGTCAGCTCACTGAGACAGTGCATCTGGCTTGCCCATGCTCAGTCCAGGCTTGCAGTGCAGCAAAAGGTCAAAGTTGGCCAAGTAAAAGGACCATCAAGCTTGATGGCAATTGAGCTTCTTTGCCATCTGAAAGTACTGGAGATTCTTGTGGTTGGTCCAAACTTCAAACTCATGCTGTTCACCCTCAAGAAAATGCCACCACTCCTTGAAGGATAAAATGATAGCAAGCATCTCTTTATCATGGATCTTGTAGCTCTGCTCAAAAGCATTCAGATTCTTTGAGTAGAAGGCTATGGAATACCACTTTTCATCCTTTTTGGACTGCTGAGCAGTGGCCAGGCTATTAGTGAGCCTAGAGAACATTACCAGAGGTTCAAAGAGTCCATGGTTGCTTTAAAACACAGCCTTCCATTGTTATAGCCCCAACAGACATTCAACTTGGTAAAGTAGCATGTGCCTCAAAGGTTGTTGACTAACTCAGAGATGAGTGAAAGGGGGTAGTGATTCTTCACTGTCATCATGTACAGAACACAATAGTCCTGAACCAAACAAAGGGATCCATCTTTCTTCTTGATGAAGACTGGAGAGGCCATTGGGAACTTTGAAGAGTGTATCTGTCTGGAGTCAAGATTCTTTTGCAGGAATTCATCTAATTCATCCTGCTCCTGAGGAGCAAAGGGATATACCTTACAGCTAGAAGGTTCTGCATCTGGAACAAGTTCAATTGCATGATCCCACTGTTTATGCTCAAGGAGTGAGTCAAATAATGCCTTGGAGAACATGTGTTCAAAGTCTTGGAGACAATGAAGAACTGTGCTATGCAAGGGTTTGTGCAGGGAGCTTGCCACAAACACTTGAGCCAGGTCTAGCTAGCATGAATCTCTGCAGCCATTGGCAGTGTATGCAGCGTAGCAGCATAGATCCTATCACCTACCTCTATAGCCTCATCTGGAGACTCTGGATCTAGAGCACTGATAAACTTACCCTCACATCCATCCTCCTGCTGGCAAAAGGAATGTGCCTTACATAGCAAGCATGTATCACTGCACATTCACAGACCAATGCTCTGCACTCCTCTCAGACCTCTGCAGTGCAGGTAAAACAACACTAGAGGCACCAACTCAGGTGCACAATCAGTCAATCTCTGGATTGTGCTCTTAAAGCTAAGTGAAGCCCAGAATCAGGCTAATTACAGTGAAGATGGCACGTTCTGAATGGGAGTGGTAGCACAGAATAAGATCCACCACAGAGCAGATAGATTCTGCTTCATTAAGAGTGCCATTAATGCTATATATGGGGATGGAGTGAGAGAGCAGTCAAGTGGTCAAGCAGTGTTGTTTCATATAATTTGCATCAAGGAATAAACCCGTTGTACCACTATTCAATAAGGCAGCAATGCTCCAGTTTTGTTGTGTGTCAGTGGTCTCAATCCCCACATTGGCAATGGAGAGGAAGCAACAACATACCAGCAAGGGGGATGTCATTCCTAGGCAGAAACTCGTGGGCAAGAGGATGGAGAGGAGAGAACTCCAGTTGAGTCTTTGACTAAAGCAAGGTTTTGTATGTTGGAAAGGGTGCTTATTGGTCCAGTCATCAAATCATCAACAGAGGAACATGTATTGTCAGATTCTATGGACAGATATGTGAGCCAATTAGCACTAGGTGGTGGAGGCATACAACTCATTCATCACTCAACTAAAAATCCTCTTTCTGAGAGTTGAGCTACAGGGCTTAACACCTCAGAAGACAGATTTACCAGTGAAGCCTCTGATGAGGAGTCTCCTGATGCATCTTTGACAGCCAAGACCTGTAGCAGGAGCTCTTCTTGCTCAGAGGAAGAGAGGTAGTGCACCTCCAGTCCCTGAGGGCAATAGCATGCAAAGTGCTGCAGTTGTCTACAGCAACAGCACAAGGGAGATGCTGATGCACATTGGCAAGAGGCATCTACTTCCATGGGAACTCCTGGAAGTAGAGGTCATACTAGCACTGAGGGTGGTGGAGCAGTAAAGAGAGCATGTACAGGGTGTAGGAGGTGAGTGACTGGCAAATGAGAAGAGTGCTGGACAGAATGAAGAATGTTGGGATGGTATAACTCATGCTTCAGCTCTATAAGCTGCCAATGATCCTAACTCACAGATGGTAGACAATGCTAACAAGTTGCTGGTAAGATCCAGGGAGAATGACAGGAGAGTTGAAGAACTCATGGTCAAATTAGACAAGAGAAGAGCATCAAGAAAAACAACACCAGCACCAGCATTGCAATGACCAACACAACCAATAGAGAGAAGCAGAGAAGACAGAGCCAGCTCACAGTCTGGCAACAGAACATCAACAAGTCCCTGACAGCACAGCAGGCAGTTCTAAACTCAATGAACAATGATATTAACATAGTATGCTTGCAAGAACCCTACTTTGACTTTAACAAGTAATCACAGACAACACAAAGTGTAGTCTGAGAATCATGATGAGGCCAATGTATGGTAAACAAGGGCAATGATATTGGTCAGCAGGAGGCTTGGGTAGGTGACTTCAATCAACACCATCCAATCTGGAATGATCTCAGAAACATACATCTCTTTACAAGGCAAAATCTAGATGAGGTGGAGGAACTCATAAGCACAGCAACTTGCCACAAAATAGTCATTGCACTCAGGCCAGAAGTATTGATGCTAGAGGAAAAGAATACTAAGAACCTAACAACCTGACAATGTTTTTGTAGTTGATGTGTTACAGGGAATGATCATACAATGCAGAGTGATGGAGTGTGGAATGAACAAGGATGAGGAGCAAAGCCAAGCATCCAGGGAGGGTGTCTGACAAAGTTGCAAAATGGATCAACTACTCAGCACATGAAAAGTTCTGACATGCAAGGAATGACTATAGTTAAGCAATCAAAGATGCCAAGAAGTGACACTGGAAGAAGTGGCTGGCAGAAGTCAACAACAAGTCAATGTAGAATGCAAAGAACTTTGTCATGATGGCACTAAGCAATGGAGGACCAGTGAGAATACCAATACTGAAGGAGGAGGAAAATGAAAGAGTAAGGGAGCTAGAGGAGAATAAGGAGAAGACCAAGTTGTTCCACAAAGCCTGTTTCTATAGCAAATCAACAGAAACAGGGACCCTAGACAACTTCTAATACCCAAAGCCAAAGTTGTATCCACACAAGGCCTCAGGCCTGAGCAGAATATAAAACATGGTGATAAGAAAGACCAAGTATACTCTGGTACTGCACTTGAGACTAATTTTCCAAATGTTTCTGCAGCTGGGGGCATAATCAAACAGGTGGAAAACATTTAAAACAGTAGTGCTAAGAAACTCAGGTAGAGATGACTACAAAAACCCAAATTTGTACAGACCGATAGCACTGCTTGACATGATAACAAAGGTCTTATCATCATGCATAAAGAACAAGCTGACCTACCTAGCAGAGAATAACAATATCCTGCTGAAGTTTCAATTTGGTAGTCATCCAGGGAGATCCACAATAGATTCACTACACAAGCTGACAACAACAATGTTCATCAAGAACATAGGAGAAAAAACAAAGAAGTGGTGGTGATTTTACTAGATGTGAAGAAGGCCTTCCCCAACATGATGCATAAGGCACTGGTACATGACATGAGGAAAAGAGGAGTACCAGGTGAGGTGGTGAAGTGGTTTGAGGACAGACAATGTGTGTGTGACAGTGGAAGGCAACAATATGGAAGAGGCAGTGAGAAGGACAGAGGATTTAATGGAAAGGGAGGGCAGAGAAGGACAATGGGCAGATAGTCACTTCTCTATATATGAGGTGTGTAAATTCACTGAAATGGGTTTCACATGATGCCAAAAGAGAGATCCAAACAACTGCAGCAAGTCAAAGCCAGCAATAAGACTTAAAATCATGGTAGCAGGGGTGAAAATCAAGATGGAGGCAACACACAAATTCCTGGGAGTGCTGTTGGATCAGGAACTGTGATTCAAAGAACATGCAGTCTATGCTCATGGGAAAGTGACAGCCACAACACAAATAAAGTGCCTGGTCAAGGTCAATGGAGGAGTGGGAGGAGTGTTCATGAGAAGGATCTATGAGGCAGTGGTGGCACCTACAATGCTGTATGTGGCAGACATGTGGTGCATGCCAGACATTGAGATTGAGGGGACTATGCAGCAAAGATGGAGCAAGTACATAGAATGTGCATGATACAAATCATAGAGGTGCTGAGGACAACACTGAAAGATTTGTTGGAAACACATGCAGGGCTAGCACTAATAGACATCAAGATCCTGAGCACTTGCATCAATGTAGTGGCAAGAATAGCAACACTGCCAGACACACATCCATTACACAAACCAGTGGAAGGGGATTGATCCTAGCATAGAATGGAGATATATTGAACACAAAGACACATACACACAACAGACAATGAGTGGGCAGACAGGGAAGCCAAGAAAGCAGCTGAGGGTGAGGAGATAGAACTGCATGTGCTGTGGTTCCTTCAAAAGACACTACACAGATTCAAGGTGGCTATACAACACAAAACAGCATAGTGGACAGCAAAAGAGTTCAAAAGAATTAAAGCCATAGATCCAAATATGTCAAAAACCAAAGCCATTATAGCCACATTAGTGTCACTGCCAAGAAAAGCTGCATCATTGCTTGTACAGCTACACACAGGACATTGCTTGCTAAATCAACATCTACACAGAATCAAAAAGGTGGACTCACCCATCTGTGGTGCATGCAGGAATGTTGCATGTATGAGGGAGCCTTTTCATCTAGTTGTTCAAACAGAGGGTCTTTGGCATCTTGAGAAAATTCAGTGTATAAGGCATTGAGTGCAGCAATTGGATAGGTGTGGAGCACAGGTGCAGCTGCAATTGTGATTATGACTCCTTTCTAAAAGGGATCAGTTTTGGAAGTGGGAAGAGTGAGCCAAGTATTTTTAGCTTCCTTGAAGTTGAGCAGGAATTGGATGAAGCCACATGAGAGATTAAGGCTGGCATTGTACTTACTGCCTTTGCCCACTATAAATTCTTCACTTCAAAGAAGGCCTGAATATGCAAAACAGCATGCAGCATAGATGGCTATGTAGTCAGGGATGACTTCTGGTCTAAGTTGGGAAAGTAACATGGTGAGGATGGAAAGTGTGATGGAAAGTGTGATGGGATGAATGAAGCATTAGTTATGTTCACCATGATAGCATTTGATGCCTCTAATGAGGTGTTGAACTAGTGGAGACTTGATGGCAGAGAACAAGATGTTAGTGTTGACAGAGAGAGATCATATGGTGAAGAGGTAGGCTTTGATTGTCTTAGGCTGAACATGGCTACTGAGGCTTGCAATCCAAGACAGAACAGCTAGTTCTGCTGCTGGTAAAATGAACCTGTTAGTGTGGTGTTGTACAAGTTATTGAGCTGGACATGAAGGATGAACTGTTGTTGACTGATTGAGTAAGTTCATCAAGTGCTGGCAGCAAGTCCATGTCAAAGGTAGAAGGCAATGGTTTAAGGGTGGTGTCAGTTTTGTTGGTACTACCAAGCCAAAGGCACTCTGAACACAGTTTCTGATTGAGCCAAAGAGCAATAACAAACATGCAAAAAAAAGGAGAAACACAAGGCAGCATTAGCAATGCAATTTTCAGAAGATAAAAGCCACTTAGGGGAAAATGAGAAATTAAGGCAGCACGAGGCAAAAATGATGGGTCATGACACACATATCCTCAACACTCCTCCTTGATATGAGCAGTGGATTAGATGATACCAAGAAGTTCATGGAACTTTTTGAACTTGACACAAGAAAGAGACTTGGTGAAGATATCCACAATCATATTGTAAGTGGAAACATAGTGGAGTTGGATGTGATCAGAAGAGACAGTCTGATGAATGAAGTAGAAATGAACATCAATCTGTTTGGTATGAGTGTGAAAGGTAGCATTCTTAAAAAGGCAAATAGCACCCTGATTATCATAAAAGAGATTAGTAGGTAAGGAATGAGAATAGAAAAAGGAAAGTTCTGTAAGTAATTTATGAATCCAAATGATGTCCTTAGCAGTGTGCATGAGTGCAACGTATTCAGATTCAGTGCTGGAGAGAGTGATGATGATGAGTTCTTTCTTTAAACTCCAAGAGATGGTGCTAAACCCAATGGAGAATGCAAAGCCTGAAATTGAGTGACAATGTGTATGAGATGCCTAGTCAGCATGAGAATGATCTGAGATTTCAGAGTCTTGACCACCAAGGATCAGTTTCTTGTCAAGAGTGCCACAGAGATAGCAAAAAACACAAGTAACAGCTATCATGTGGATGGTTCTAGGGGAATCAAGGTACTGGGAAAGAACAGAGATTGCATATGCAATATCTGGACTTGTCATGATGGCAACATACATGAGGGAACCAATCATTTCACAGTAGCAAGTCTTCTTAGCAGATGAGAGAAGGATCGGTGAGATGGAATAAGAGTCAGGGATGAAATCAGCTCCAGGTTCCATGGGGGTGATAATGATCCTTGCATCTTTGAGACCAAAGATTTGATGATCTGTTCAACATAGGCTTGTTCCGAGTGCAATAGTGCAAGTGTCTAAGTCATGGGAAAGGCCAACTCCAACAAGCCACTTGATAGGGCCAAGATCAACAATCTTGAAGCATTTGCTAAGCTGCTTCTGATGAGGAATGTGGCATCAGTAGAATTACCAATGATGGTAAAATCATCAGTGGCAAGAGCAACAATGATGAACTTATCTTTGTAGAAAATGGCAACATCAGCTTAGCAGACTGAATAGCCAAGATCTAGAAAATATTGGCACATTTCTCCATACTAGTGGTGGGCACCTTGCTTAGTACCATAGAGCAGGCATCTGAGTCTACAAGTGAGCTTGGAGTCAGGCAACTTCTCAAACTCTGAAGGTAGATTGCAGAATTGGCAATAGAAGGGAGGGAATTGCATGTAGATAATTTTGTCCTCTTTAAGAGAGGAATTGAGATAAGCATTTTTCATGTCAGCTTGCTCAATAACAGCACCACACAAATCTGCAATCAAAAGACAAAAGTATGGCAGTGCAGACCATTCGAGTGAAAGTTTCAGTGTAGTCAATGCCAAATAGTTGTTTGAATCCCTTTACAACTAAGTAAGCCTTGTAACAGACAATCTGGCCATCAGTGCCATGCTTACAGTGCAAGACATAGTAGCAGAGAATAACATTTGCATCTGTGGAGGCTTTGACAATGTCCCAGGTACCAAGTTTTTTAATCTGGGCAAGCTTGGCATCGATGGCTGATGATCAATCATGGCTTTTGGTGCTAGACAATGCTTTTTTAATGGTTGGCACATCCTCACTTGCAACCAACACATGCTCAATAACTTTCTGGACCCAACCACTATCAGCTCCATCAATTTTGACACTGCTCAGTTCCAAAATTCCCTTGGTATTAAGAATGAAATCAGATTCAATCAAATTTACGTTTTCCATGGCATTTTATCATTGTCCAAGGCCATATTGCATGGGATCATACTGGGCAAGGCCAGCAAGTGAGTTTGGATGTGTGCAAATATGCAGGGCATTGGTGGAAGGTAAGTTCTGGGCTTTTGTAATGTCTGGAGTGTTCTGGGGTGATTTTTGCAGGTTTTTAACAGGTCTTTCATTGATTTTGTCCAGATTTTGAACGTCCTTGAGCAGTGGAGGGTTATTGATGGTGGATTTGGGCTTGATAACATTAGGAAGAGTGCTGGGAGCAGGTTTGGATATGATTTTTAGGGAATTGGATGGTGTAGAAGGCCTGGGGACTGTCTGGATTGGCAAGTAAGTCCCACTCCTCCTCAATCTGGACATTGTCTGGGTTGAAAGCAGCATCCTTACTGAAATACATCCCTTTCAACAATGACTGTGTGTTTTTTAGGCCAGTAGATCCTGTAATCCTTAGACTCCTCATCAATGCCAACAAATTTACCCTCTTCAACTTTGGATTCCAGCTTTCCTGCCTTGGACAGCTGAACATAAGTGGGTGTGCCCCATTCATGGAGTCTTGAGACATTAGGCTTCTTCTCTGTAGCCATCTGAAGTGGTGTAACATTGCCAGGGAGTACACTCAATGGTGCTCAGTTTCACAACCATACCATATGGCATTTAGCCTCTGCCCAGAGGTTTTTCAGGAGACCAGCTGCAATCATCATCATGCATGCATCTTCAACAATGGTACAATTAGCATGTTCAGCAATGCTGTTAGATTGCAGAGAATTGTGTACTGTGAGATTGGGAATGGTGCCAGCAGCATTCTGATGAGCTTTTATTTTAGAACTCATAAATTTGCTGCCTTTATCACTTCCATAGGTCCTGATCTGTACACCTCTATGTATCTTAATCCATGGCTCATAATTGCAGTATGCCTTGAAGGTGTCAGACTTGTAAGCTAGAAACATGATACATTCTTTGTGAGTATAAAGGTCAATGTTGGTATAGAAATAGAGAGCTCCACCAAGAGATTTGACCTGTGTTGAACCTGAGAGATCACTGACAATCTTTTTGCCATAGTCAGTGTATTTTGTGTCACTCTTCTTTGGGAATGACTGATGTTGTGCCTTCCCCTTTATGCAGGCCTCACAGAAATCTGGCTCAGATAACATATTGAGCTCAACACCTGTAATGACTCTTTGGTGAACCACCTCCCATAAGTCTGAGTGGTTGATATGCCCTATTCAATGGTGGAGCTCACTGATTGTAATAGATTTTGAGGCCACATTGACAGTATGTTTCAAGGATAAGGAACTGATGGATGAGTCAGCACAATAGAGACCACAGACTGCAGGAACATGACTGATGACTTGGCATTTGGGTTTAGGACTGCAATGAGGAGGAAACACCCAGCACAATCAAGACATGATACAAAGATGAGTATGAAGGACATCTGAGGTGCATAATAAACCCTTTTTAGGAAAATAGGTACTGACTTTTCTCCTTCCTTCATTGGCAGGCTGATGCAAAGATCACCCCAACTAAGAGTGCTGAAGGTACATCCATCAGCAGCATGAACAGGCTCAGGACTGATTTCCTGATAATTTAGAAACCTATCGTGGGATGGTGAGAAGTGACTGCTGGCACTGCAATCAATGATTACACTGGCAGAAGGAGATGCAGCATAAGCCTCATGACTGTGGCCTGAGGTGACAGCAAGTGGGACATTTTTGTTGGTGGGGTAGTCTGGAGCATCAATGGGGATGAAGGTAAGGAAAGCATAATTATCTTCACTCTTATCCTCAGTTTTGGCAGCATTAGCTGAATTTGCCTTATCTTTCCCCTTACCCTTGTGCTTCTTTACCTACCAATCAGGTGCCTTGCCTGCAATGCCTCTGCCTTCCTCAAAACACTGATCATCAGTATGTCCATCTTTTCCACAATTGCTGCAATGATGCTTATCCTTGCCTTTTCCTTTGAATTTAGACTGGCCTTTCACATCCTTTGACTCACCCTTGGCCTTAGCATGAGCTGTGACCATTGCTTTGTGATGCAGGTTGATGCTGCTTTTGATAGCAGCATTATTGGCCTCCTCATTGATATGCCAAATGAGGTCCTGACTGGAGACAGACTTTTCAGTTACACAAGCATTAGTGGTGAGCATTGTAAGGAGGGGTTTATATGAAGGTGCAAGGGACAGGGAGGTGCAGATGTAACTAGCAAATGAAGCATCAGAGAGAGGACAGCTGGTTTTAACAAGGTGTTCCTTGAGGATAACAAGGTTGGCAAGATGATCATGCATCATGACTTCACTGTTTTCAATGAAACAGGAGTTCTGCAACCAAGCAATAAGGTCAGTCTCAAACATAGCACCTCTATTGCCATGGATAGAGGTGAGTTTCTTCCAGACAGCAGCGGCAGTAGTTTCCTCTTGGATCTGATGGAATGTAAACTGATCAACAGTGGCATAGATAATATCATGAACTGTTGCTTCCTTCTGAAGCCAGTCTTCCATGGCATCCTCATGTTCCTTAACCTGCTTGTCTTGTACATCCCAGAAGAAGAAACTGTCATGCTTAACAAGCGCTACCAGCTTATGTGCAGTACCAATGACATGTTGACAAAGCTTTTTTTATGTGATTGCATTGATGATACATTCCTGGTACAATGTCCAGTTCTATCTATCAGATGCAAGCTTTGGAATGGTGAGTTTCATGGTTGAAACATCATAGGTATCTTCAGGGCCCATAACCTATTGAGCAGGAGCTGGTTACAGAAGGAATAGAGTGATGAAGTGAGTTAGAATAGGCTGCAAGACACTGCAAGACACAAGGTAAAACCTCAGTGATAGTTGAGCACTATAAATATATTGTATACCTACCTATGAGACACAAGGTAAACTACAAAATATGGGTGAGTAGAGAATAGTGGGGACTTACACCTCAGTGATAGTTGAGCACTGAGGTGTGATGTGTCAATAAGAGATGGAAAACATACCTAAGCAAGTAAGTAATGAAATGTCTGGCCAATGCCCACATATCCTTAACACTGGTATATACCATAAATATTTGTGATGATGGGGTGCTCTATATACTTCAAGATAGGGAGTTGATTACACAGTTGGACCAAGCTGACTAAGTGGTGGACCACTTTAGGCACCATAGACTGAAAGAATGATGGAGGTGGAGGCATGTACTCTGCAGATTTACTGTCTTGGAGCACCTGCCTTAGCTTCATCTCCACATAACCCTGCTTAACAGTGAGCCCCTCAAGGGGGTTCATCAATTTTATTGACACTATCTCCCTTGACAACTTGCTAGTTGCTGGCAGTTGTTGAGCCACTGCTGCATACAATTTCATTGAGGCAGCTCCCTGGAGGAGGTTGTGGGTATGACAGAGGGTTCTTGAGAAAAATGCCTAGTCTCCTTCAGTTCTGATAGTTGAAGTTTGAGCTGTTTTGGCTCTGACAACATGCTCTGGAGCAAAGCTCTTTTTTGACATCTGTGTAAGTGCCATCTAATGCTGCTCCTGCAGGCTGTTAATGTGATTGAGGAGACTTTTTGCCAGTACAAGCACAATTGATTCATAGAGGAACTATACATCAGCTAGTACAGGATGACTAGCCCTTTTCAGTCTTTTCAGAATATTTTCAATGTATTGATCATCTGCTAAAATAGGTTTATCAGCACAACCCTTACCTTTGCTCCTTCTTGAGGCAGACAGATAGCCTTGCATAGGATAATCATAGAATTGAGGGAAGGAAGAGCAATAGTACAGCCCATATTGCTGATACTCCTTATCATCTACCTTTATAGACTCAGAGTGGCCTGCCTTGTAAGGTGAGCCTCATGATGATGCATTATAATATAGCAGAGCCACACCTGATCCCCCACACTCATGGCCATCCCACACCTGCAGCATAGGGGAAGGGGAAAGGAAAAGCAAGGGAGGGAAGGGAAAGGAGAGGGCCCCTTGTACACTGTGCACATACATGCTGCACCTGCACCTGTGCACAACCCATGTGCATGGCCGCTCATGCATGCACAACCACAACCCACAATTCCTGACCCACACCTGCACTATGTCAAGGAGAAGGAAAGGGCCTCTCCTTCACATGCACTACCATGCCCACACCCACTGCTATGCTGCACTCTAATCCACATGCACTAACATACATACTCTGAATGTCAACTATGATAGATAGCCAATCAAATATATCTCAATAAATTTTACTTTTTGAAGAAACTGTACTATAGAATAGCCAATAGAATTTTTTTGGTGAAATAAGATTTTTTTTTTCAGAGTAACTGTGCTTTGAGGATAACTTACTGTGTAGTGCTTTACCATGTTTCTTGGAGAATCAAGTTACAATTGGACCTTCATTGCAATTCTTTTTTCTTGCCTCCACATTGCTACTCATCCTGCCCTCTGTGCTTCCTCACTAGCAATCTGCTAATCTTGTTATTAACTTGTCTTCTGTAATCAAAATCACTTTATTCTGCTGTTTCTTTATATTTTATGCTCCTGACTGGTTTTTTCTGACATTGTTGACCAAAATCACGGCCTGTGGAAAGCCTAAATCTTTTAATTATGGCTGAGTCTCTACTTCAAGGAAGAAAACTACACTGGTTCAACTTGGCAAACCTGTTCAAACTGCATCTACAAGAAGGGATAATACTATAGATGTTGACAATTATGCTGATAATAATGATAGCAAAGCACGAGTCAAGATGGCTGTAATGGATGGTACTTTGATGGGCCAATAATCTTCTCAATGCCAGAAAAGCTGTTTTTTTTTTGCTATCCAGCAAATGGCCAATAAATGTCTTATCAAAAATTGTGAAAAAAGCAGAATTTGGAATAGCAAAACTTGTGGACCACCAAGACAGATGGTTGGCACATGTTACAAGATTTGGCAAACAAACATTGTTGGGTGTTAAAAGACTATTATGCCACACAAAAGAAGCAGCTCAACTATGATTATGAAATACAAGTCATCCTTATCAACCACATGATCATGATCTTGTTGAAACTTACAATTGAGTTAATCACTTTACAGCATCACACTACTACTGTGTTGAAACACTTTATGCACTTTCTGGCATGGACAAAATTTTCCAAAGTTGAATTTCTAACTAATATTTTAAAATGACTTAATGAAGTGTATCCAACTACCAACATGCACTTTGATTATGTTTGCATTGACAAAGCATGTCCTGTGCTTTGAACAGCAATTAGCAATGGTGTTTAGAATTCTTGGCAGAAGATGACTTAATTTATTGTTGACTCATATCATTATATCATTGAACTACTGATTATTTGTGTCCCAAAAATTGTGCAACCCAGCTCCACTCAATGGATCTGCTCCTAATTTAAAAGTAACAATGGAAACTGATCAAGATGGACATCAACACTACAAAAGGGCATTTAATACACAGGTATTTTAAATAAATTTAGCTGTCATACTTTTGCTAATGCTCAATTTAGGCATATTAACAACTTAATGCTTAGCTGGGTGGATTTCAAACTATTTTGAACAAGATGACACTTGACAATTTCAACTGGACACTGCATACTCTCTTGTTCTTACACACCCAGAAGACAATGCAACAAACTTTGACCATTATGATATGATTGTCAGCACACCTTACATAAGAAAGCATAAAGTTGTTTTTGACTTTGAGAACAATCAGGTGCTTATGAATAGCATGTCAACCTTGGAAATGAAAGTGGCCCTAGAAGACATGGATGGACAACTTTGACAAAAAAACAGAAGTCTGATCCTCAGGCCTAACTACTAGGAGGGCATTAGAAGCCTACCATGGAGAAGGTTGAGAAGGAACAAGTCATGGCAAGTTTGCTGCAGAACTATCTTTTGTTATTGGTATACAAATAAGAGTATTAGGATACTCTGAAGGAGGAGAGAACAGACAATGAAAAGCTACAAAAGCAAAGAAAGAAGAATGATAAGTTGATCCTGAATAGTACAAAAGAACTTCTTCCATGGAGGAAAGTGAACCACAAGATCAATCTCATGGATGATGACAAACAATCTCACTCTCACTTACTGTGATGCTTGATGGCACTGCAGCAACAACTCAGAGACAAGACCAACTGATATTTAAGGGCAAAGTGATGGGAAGCATGACCTGCATCATAGGCTGCACCACTACTGTATGTTCCAAAAAAGGATGGGTCTCTACAAACAGCACCAGATGCACACCAGCATAACAATACAGTCAAGAATGTGACACCCTTGCCTAATCTGAAAGTCATTTAGAAAGATGTTGCATGACAACACATGAGTTGTGTCATAATAAACATTGGCCTTAACAAGGATCTACCAGGCAACTTCCATCATCTGAATGAACACCACTGCTGAGGGAATCTTCACCCCTGCATGACTATCATTCAAGAAGGCATAAAGATCCTTGTGAATGATATGATTGCTATATACCACAAGCAGGTCTACAAGCATGGTTACTCATGCCATTCTGATTTACAACTACATAGAAGTAAAAGTGGAGAGAAGAGTAGGTGCAAAGTGCAGAAGTGAGTCCCAAAGTAAGAGCACTACACCAACAACTAATTAATGCAGAGTAGCAATTGCCTCTGGGAACAGATTTTTTTGCAAGACTCAGTTGCAAGAGTAGTCTTTGCAGGACTACTTGATACAAGTTAACTGCTGCAAGATCAGCAGTATAACACAGTGCATGAGTTCTTGAAGCCAAATGCTCAAGGATGTGGTTCATCCAAAAGCAAAACAATCTTGACTGCAAGATTCTGCACCTGTTAATCCAGTGCAGATGGAGAGGGCCAAGGGAACAGTCAAAGAAAAGGTTGAAGGGTCAAGCTCTCAACTGTCCAGAGTGGAAAAAGCAATACTGAGGAACAAATTACTCAGAAAACTACCTATTTAAAGGTGAGTGATATAAGTCATCTGTCTAAGGGTAGCCTTTGTTGTTCATGTTCCAAAAAGAGCTCCTGCAGGAGCTGCTTGCTTCTCCATGCCCCAATATATTGAAATGCTGATGCCATGGTATCTGTAAGGGCGACCTCTGGGGGCTGTGGCTCAGTCACACAGCTGGCAGAGGAAAATCCAAAGTATATTGAGTGTTGTACAGATGATTACCAGTCTAACTACTCATCTGGCAGAGGGAAATCCAAAGAGAATAAGTCTGAGGATTCCCTATGCCAGGAGCAACACTTCAGAGGCTTCTGATGCATGGGAAGGAACTGTACAATACACAA
>JABAKA010008141.1:0-21276 GCA_018857285.1 Termitomyces sp. Mi166#008 | reverse complement strand
GTAGCTGGAATAAGCTGTCATGATTGACAGGCTGTCCAGACAAGCTCGGGTTGAATGGCTTGAGGGTACATAGTACGATTGAAGACTCGGAAGACTCGTAATCGCTAACCTTGTATCCATGGTAGTATCGCTCGCTATTCATGATGCATGACTACTTATATCTAGTGACTTTTTGATCATATTGTATAAGGTGACTAGATTGCATTCGGTTTACATACATCGTTTTGAAGAAAGCGCACTTAGTGCAATTTTCGTCTAATGTTCTTTCAGACATGGTATGCCTCAAGTAGCTGGCAAGATGTGCATATTCGTAAACAGGATTTAGATCCAGAGATCCATCTCTGTGAAATGGGATATATGTTCAGATAATCCTTACATAGGTCCTGAATGCTGGCTCATGATTGTCGTTGAAGAGTTGGTCTTACCCAACGCCTAGGCTCGTGAAGCCGATGGAAAACCGCCATTGAAGCATGTGTTTGCAGAAATGGCGCGGGTGAACCTGATTGATATGAGGTTGGGTCCTGAGAAGCACCTCGGAGGACGCGTCTTAATGGATGGAATTGTCACACTCGAAGAAGTGAATCGGAAACTACAGTTTGACTGCTTTCATGAACTGATCATATTTCAGCAGCTGGCTCGAATGCATGCACGAGGGTATAGCGATGGTCTTGAAGGTGGTACGTAAACGCGTGCACAGGCAAGGTCGATCATTCCATTGAACTACAGACCATGGATGATTGAACTATGCATCAGACCTTTACAGAGAAACAAGATTGTTCGGGGATTGTTCGGGAAATCCTGGTGGGCAAAACTTTATCCGCCTTGTTGTAAAGGCATTTGCAAGTAACCATGCCTTCGATGCCGTGCTAGACGGCTAAAGGGCGAATGGGTAGTGAGAGAAACGTAGGGATATGTCATACCTCTATATTTGGAAAATCAACTAATAATAGACTTTGAGGAAAGTTTGTTGAATCATTACTATTTGTACGGAAGTGGATCACAAATGCTATGTTTGCAGATTATTTTAGTGTTGCCTCCAAGACCAAGTGCGGTGGGATCACAGTCCTTGTCATTCTTAGGGGTGACGGTGTGAAAACTGCACCTATACCAACGTCCTACTCGGGTACAACAGGACCTGCATATGCGACCTTTGACAACTTGCACGATTCGTTCGAAAATATTGTGGGTATAGCGGAGAAAGGTTTGCAGGTCGTTTGAAGTAATTTTAATCATGAAAGGTGAGATTAGAAATCTGTTATTGCATGTCACTTTCAAATATCCAGCAAAATAGGCGCGGATTGATATGGGTGCGTGTCAGCTCGAAGAACTATTCTTGAGAGATATCTAAAGTTCGTGCTGCGGCTTGGGCTCATTGTCTACACAAACCGTTGAACTTATTTTACAAAGATAGTGTCCAAAGAGAAGTCTTTGGAAAACTCTTAGTCTCTCAGGCCGTTGTGCGATCAAAGCTTGCCGCCATAATTGCTCGTGTTGAAAGCCCACAGAACTGATTTGAGGCTATCACGTACCAAATGACACGGATGAACTATCGCCACCAAGCGACATATCTGGCAGGGTGAGAGAGTTCGTATCTGGATATAACAATCGGTTCTGACCATCGGAACTCAACGAACATTGCTCATTGACTGTTGAAGGGAGAGGTTCGTCCATTTTCTTCGTTTCCTAAACTACTTCTAACATTCAATTTCCTTCCTTCGGCGGAGGACGTTTTGGGTGACCTTAGTTTGCGACAAACACTGAGACCGCTGCCCATATATACTCGCCTATAAAGAAGCATCGGGAACCTTGTGTTTCTAGTCGAATTCAATTTGCTGAGGCTCCAAAGATATATTGTCGGTTAAACGGCCCGAACTTATGTCACCAGTAGAGTTCTGTCGCCAACAACTATGTAACCGTCGTAATCGGCGTCCCGGGCCCCCGGCAGCCCAGCGTATCCATGGGCCTCAACTTCGCTGTCGCAAAAGCCATCAATCAAGCTCGATTACCCGGTGTCCTCTGCATAAATACCTTGTGCTTACAGTAGCTTTAGGTCAAGACAACCAAGACACTACGACAATGGCTTTCAAAGAGTTTACGAAAGAAGAAGTGGCGAAGGTACGTGAACCGATTCCACAGGGACTTCCAACGCTAAATTGGATGTTTCAGCATGTAAAAGCAGGTGATTTGGTACGTCTTCGTGGCCATCCTTGGAGAGTACGAACTTACATATCCGCAGTGGGTAATCATCGACTCGAGAGTATACGACTTATCGAGGTTCGGGGCGATGCACCCTGGTGGTCTCTCCGTTCTTCTTGAGAACGATGTCGGTAAGGACATCCAGTGATCTCGGAGGAAATGTCAAATTGAGTTTGTCGTAGCTGGTCAGGACGCGACAGAAATGTTCTTTGGCCTCCATCGCTATGAAGTGCTCCAACGCCCTCAATATGCACGCCTTCAGATTGGAACTGTCGTAGGAGAGAAACAAATCATCTTCCCTCGAGGGGTTGGAGCTCTAAGCGAAGTACCATATGCCGAGCCGACTTGGTTGACAGCGGGTTACCACAGTCCTTACTACAAAGACGTGCGCGCCTTACTTCTAATTATCATATCTGCTTGTCCTGAAGAACTATGTGTTACAGCACCATCGAGCGTTTCAGAAGGTCCTGAGGACATTCGTAGACGAGGTACTGTTCCCAGATGCACAAGCTCTTCAGGAGAAAGGCAAGAAACCAGGGAAGGCCGTGTTTGATGCATTAACGAGCTTGAATATCCACGCTATGCGACTTGGTCCGGGTGAACATCTGAGAGGACGTACGCTTATGAACGGGACTGTGAAGTCAGAGGAGGTATGCGTTTATCTGCAAGTCGAGTCCTTGTTGTCAATGCGTTTGATCCAGTTTGACTGCTTCCACGAGTTAATCATGGCCCAGGAGATGTCGCGTATCCACGCGCGTGGGTACCATGATGGAGTAGCCGGAGGAACCGCCATAGGTCTTCCTGCTATCAAGAACTTTGCAAAACCTGCTTTACGACAAAAAATCCTAGGGGAAGTACTGGATGGCAAGAAGCTTGTATGTTTGGCTATCAGCGAGGCGTTTGCAGGTAGCGATGTTGCTGGCACGAGAACATTTGCAAAGAAGTCTGCTGATGGAACATTTTACACTGTCACTGGTGAGCGGATTTAATCTTACAGATGATTGCGATGGTGCTTATTTCGTACAGGCACAAAGGTATATTTTTTGCTCGTTGAATGCAAAATACAAACTCAGAAATTGACGAACGATTGAAGAAATGGATCACAAATGGTCACTTCGCAGATTACTTTGTGACTGGTTGCCGCACAGAAAAGGGCATGATAGTCCTTCTGATTGAACGCGGTGAGGGTGTGGAGACGAAGCATATCAATACGACTTATGGCCCCGCTTCTGGGACTGCCTTCGTGACCTTTGATCAGGTTAAAGTTCCCGCAGAGAATGTGCTGGGACCAGACAACGGAGGAGGTTTAGTCGTCATTCTGAGCAATTTCAATCACGAACGGTGGGGGAGCTTTTGACCAAACAATGCCTCATCTCATTGTATATTGCATGTCTTTCAGATGGGGCATGTGCTGTAGCAGTGTCGGAGCCCAGCGCCATGTTGTCGAGGAATGTTTGAAGTAGGAAGCTCTGATCCTTTTCATTGTGCATGCTGGTATGCTGACAGGTTTCAAGATGGACAACACAACGAAAAGTCTTTGGCAAGCCACTGAACTCTCAAGCTGTCATTCGTTCGAAACTGGCTGCAATGATTGCACGTGTAGAGAGCGCTCAAGCATGGCTTGAGAGCGTCACCTACCAGATGTGTCAAATGAACTATAAACAACAGTCTACGCTTTTAGCTGGGTATGTCAAGTTCTACCTAGCGTAATTGCAATCATGACCTGACATTTTTGGCCAGCCAAATTGCGCTGTTGAAAAAGCATTGCACAGAGACCGCTCAACTCACGGCGAAAGACGCTGTACAGGTCCGTTGATCCGACTTACATAGCTACTCATCAATGGGGGTGTTGATTGAATTGTTCTCAAGATCTTTGGTGGGCGAGGAATCACAAAGACGGGTACGTATCGCGTGTCTCGTATGCCAAGAAATATCTCACTTCAGTTAGGAATGGGTCGATTTATCGAACACGTCAGTTTTTTTCCCTCTCATCTATTAGATGTTCGATATTTACACGGTAACAGTATCATACAAACATTGCCTTCGATGCGTAAGTTTCTACAATCTTATTTCGATCGTACGTTGTTACTTATACGAATTTCTATAGAATTTTGGGTGGAAGTAAGTTATTCCATACAATGACTGTTGCCAAGACTGATTTTCATGTAGCGGAAGATGTTCTTGGAGATCTAGGGGTCCGGCAAGCATTGAAGCAGATGCCAAAGAATGCACGTCTCTAGCTAAAGTTCGATGAACTGGTGCTACTTCCTCGAATAGTGGGATAGTTGCAGTGGTTTCCTATCTGATAAGATAATCTATTATTGATCGCGAGCCACGTGGATCATGACGTTGATATTCATATGGGTTGAACTAAATCACATGTAAGAAATGGCAGTTACTACATATGTTTCAGTGCGGCCTACCTAGCGTCCTTAGACATTCTCGCCTACCTCACTCGAAATGGCATCCAAAGAGCTGAAGACATATTCTCGCGACGAGGTTGCAAAGGTAGAAATTTTTCTTCACATTTCCGACGATGTCTAATTCCAGCTACCAGCATAACAAAGAAGGAGATCTTGTAGGTTCACCAAAGAAAAGCCGGAATTTCTTGACACATGTATTCTAGTGGATCATCATAGATGGAAAGGTGTACGATATCTCCAGGTTCAAGGATCTTCACCCGGGTGGAGCCTCGGTTTTCTTGGACGAAGACATTGGTTGGTCACACCACCGCGTTTTGAATCCCACACTAAACCATTCCTCCATAGCTGGACAAGACGCGACCGAAGCTTTCTACGGGCTACACCGACATGAAGTTATTACAAAGCCCCAGTACACCCGCCTTCAGGTCGGCGTCGTGGAGGGGGAAAAGAGCGTTATCCACAGCCGTATAGTGGGAGAACTAAGCAAAGTCCCGTACGCGGAGCCCACCTGGTTGTCAGATGGCTACTTTAGCCCATACTACACTGAGGTTCCTATGCCATCATGTCGCGGCATCTAGTCAAGGATCTAATCGTGTCTCCTGCAGAACCATCGGAAGTTCCAGAAGGCTGTCAGGAAGTTTGTTGATGAAATAATCACTCCTGACGCCATTGTCAGTTGCCTTGCATTCTCCATGCTATTTCCTTGGATTTAACACTTATCAGGCTAGAGAAGCGGACGGGAAACCACCTAGTAAAAGTGTCATCGAAGCCATGGAGTAAGCTCATATGGTTTCATCTGTAGTTATTCATTCCTCATCTGGCCGACTTCCAGGAAAATGAACCTTCACGCCATGCGCATGGGTCCAGGCAAACATTTGAAGGGTATGTTGAATTTTGTACTCCGACACGTTTATCGACCTCACGCGCCCTCATCACAGGACTGAAGCTCATGGACGGCTTGGTTACACCTGAGCAGGTCGGTTCAGTTTTCTGTGTTTTCTGATCATCGGTATCACTAACGTTTCGATCTCCAAGTTTGACTACTTCCATGAGGTACACGACTTTTCTATCTGTATACGTGAAACACTCCGACGATTTTGCTAGCTTATCATCACTCAAGAGTTTGCCCGATGCGGGCAGCGTGGTTACGGTGACGGTGCATCTTTTCCTCTCTTATGACTGAAACTATTTTAAAAGTGAATACGTAGGCTTGATGAGTGGTTCAGTCATTGGCCTACCGCCAGTCTTGAATTTTGGCAGTGCCGAAATCAAGGCGAAAGTTGTCCCTGATGTTTTATCTGGTCGGAAGCCTATCTGTCTCGCCATCTCTGAGGCTTTCGCGGGAAGTGATGTCTCTGGTCTTCGAACCTCGGCTGTCAAGACTGAGGATGGGAAGTATTGGATTATTAACGGAACGTGAGTGTCAACCCCTACCTTTATGTTCTTGATAATTACACCGTCTTTGTCCACGATGGTTGCCTTGATTTTCTCTTCGTCTGATTCCTTTCTTTGCCTTTGACGGTCTTCTTACTACAGCAAGAAATGGATAACGAACGGAACGTGAGTCACACGCATGTCATAATGACTGCCCTTCCCCAGTCTGATTTGATTCCCTAGGTTCGCACACTAGTAAGTTCTATGTCACCATCTACGGATCTCGGTTTGTTAAAAATTACAGCTTTACCGTGGGTTGTAGAACAGAGGTTCGCTTGATTTCTGGTCTTTACCTTTTGAACGTAGAATTTATGAGTATTACCTTCTTAGGGCGGTTTCACCGTTATTCTCGTTGAACGCGGAGAAGGAGTTGAGACCAAGGCCATCAAAACCAGCTATGTACGTCGCATATCAAGTAATAGGAGTCTAGCTGATGTTCTATAACAATTTTCCGTTTAGTCTCCCTCGGCAGGAACGGCATTCGTTACTTTCGACAATGTAAAGGTGCCAGTCGAAAACACTTTGGGCCCTGAAGGGAGCGGCATTTTTGTCATGCTAAGGTACGACTACACGGTGTTTGGGAAGGACTATATTTTATACTCTTTTGTAGCAACTTTAACCACGAACGATGGGTCATGTGCTGCTCGTCTGCTAGGTCCCACCGCCTGATTGTTGAAGAATGCCTCCTGTAAGCCTTGAATTGATTACCCCCTTTTTGTGTCCCTCGATTGACGCGATTCAGATGGGTGAATCAGCGTAAGGCGTTTGGAAAGCCCCTTCACTCTCAAGCAGTGATTCGAAGCAAACTGGCCGCTATGATTGAGCGGGTCGAGAGTACACAGACCTGGCTCGAGAATATAACGTATCAGATGAACAATATGGTCAACGTCCCTCCTTTCGGTCCCTTCTTTCCCCATTGACATGTTTCCCCCGTTAGTCCTACAAGCAACAGGCTTCAAAGTTGGCTGGGTATGTTACATCACTTTCCCTATTCGTGTCCACGCGCCGACATCTTTTCACAGTCCGATTGGTTTGCTTAAAATGCACGCCACAAGAAGCGCTCAGGAAACAGCCGCTGACGCAGTACAGGTTCGAATTCTAGAAATTCTAAACTTAGTCATTTTACTGACACTTCTATTCAAGATCTTTGGCGGGCGTGGAATCACTAAGACCGGTATGTGTGTGCTACTTCATTGACGAATCACCCTTCTTAACGTTGTTTTGACAGGAATGGGTCAATTTATAGAACATGTTGGTCCTTCGCAATTGAGTATTTCCCCGCATGCTCATCTTTTATTCACAGTATCATCGTACTGTTCCTTTCGACGCGTAAGTCTTGCCGTAATTGAGTCATTTGTGATTTATATTGACCAATATTTCCGGTATAGCATTTTGGGCGGAGGTAGAGGCACTGTTCTCTGTATCTTGTTGCCGTCGCTTACTTCTCATCCTTTTACAGCCGAAGATGTGTTGGGTGATCTTGGTGTTCGTCAAGCTATCAGGGGCATGCCCAAGAATGCTCGGTTGTAATTTCAGTTCAACGTTCAACGTCTGTGCGCTAGATATCTATCATACTACACAATATATCTACCTTACCAGTCGAACACGGATATTTTCGAGTATCATTATACACCCTATACATTACCCAGGTTATATGTGGCTACTACTGGCGTTCGCCCCATGATGTTTTCCGTCTAATGCCAGAACCAATGCCTGTTGAGGCAGCGACATACCCAGGACCCACAGGCTTCCATCCAAACCACTGCAATACCACATTTTTGGCAAAAATTTCCCCGAATCCGAGCATTACTCCGTTGACAAAGGGAAGCAACAAATTGATGGTCAGAGAAGAGAAGAGAGCTTTCACACGAGTGCGTGTAGAAAGTGTGGAGTCGAAGATCGCCATAGTTGCGGAGAGAGGGGCCGCCGGGGGTGGTGCAGCGTGCCGGTGTGATGGCGAGGGAGTATCCGTGCGCTCAGGGTATTCGAAAGAAGGATAGGATGAAGTCAAGGATGAATGGACATCTTCCCATTTCTGAGATCCCTCCCCAATATCTGCCTGTGAATGAGGACAGGAAACTTCCGACGGGGCCGTGGGTGCAGGGAACTTGAGCATTGGACAGTCAATGTTCGACAAATAGTGCCCAATTGATTTTAGTCACAAACCTGGCTTGATTCTACGTGTAGCGCTGCGCTAGACTGTGTAGAAGTTTGAGGATGAGTTCCTACGGAAGTGAGGGTCGACTGATCGCTGTTTTGCGTGACGGTTTCCCATCCTGTTTCGTGTCGATGTTCTGTAGGCTCAGGCTGGGATTCATATGGTATACCGAGGGCCCTACGGCATTCATCCTCCTTCTTCTCGGTTGCGCGGACGGCTTCCCAGCGTTCACGCTCCTTCTCGGCCTTTTCACGAGCCTCTGAAGATTGTGCACGCCAAGCCTCAACTTGGGACTCGTATGCGGCTTTCCATGAGTCATCTGGAGATCCAGAAGTTTCTGAACTCTCTGAGAGAGGCCCTGTGCTCGTTACGTTGTCCACCGGCGTAGGCTCTACCCGAGGTGGGGGAGGCACAGACTGACGCTTCGAATGCGGTGGCGTGAACGCCTGGTCAAGGACCGACTAGAGAACAATGAATATGTGTAAAAACCTTGATTCAAATGTGTATACCTGAAGGATATCTTCAGACTTGTTACCAGTTGAAGCCATTGAAAAAATTCGAGCTCACTGTGTCGTCCGATGGCGTCCGTGCAAGTTGCGTGATTTTTGATCCCTGTAACGTGACTAATATATCATTCAAGCGAGCTCGAGCCTCACGACTTTCCTTGTTAATCTTATTCAGTAACTGCTTAAGACCACGACTCTTTGATTCTTTCTGTGCTGTATCAGTTAAGATTCAGCTTTTCTATCAATATTTGCTGATCTGACAGCTTACATTCTTGCCCTGGAAGAAATTCAGCACTGGACGAATTCACCTCTTGATCATATCCACATCCTGGGAATCCTTGTTAGTTGTTAAATAGTGAAGCCATGCTTGGGCCCTGCTGACCCTTTGAGATGGTTCCCAATGTGGAATACCGCATGTGCGAAGCGCTTTCTACTATCATCGTCAAATGATAGAAAAATATTGCAGGTGATCAAGATCTCTAACAACAATTCAGCGGCGAATATATCTGCTCAACGAGTGTTCTCTGGTTGGGTACTTCCGCCAGGCATGATCGCTAAGATTTTTCTTCCAGATGTAAAGACACGGATAGTCCCGAATCGCATTTGGAGCACTTAAGGCACAGGCCTGCGATATTTTATCGACATCTTCGGTGATGTTTTTCACTTCATCAGGTTAACGTTGACACCACTTTGGCTTCGTGACACCCAAGTACGGATACTAAAGTACACATATGACAAGTTGCTAACGGCGTTCCCCGGGCCTTGGTGTCTGATAGGCTCCTATCTTCCGAGTCTAACTAAACTTGTTATGTATGTCTTGCTTTGACTTGTTCTCGTCAGTCACGTACTCATTTCAAATGAAGGTCTATTACCGTCTCGCGTCAGGTGGGAATCGAAGGGTCTCGGAGGTATACATTTTCTCGGCCGAACGTTGTTCTCGAGATTTCTTAAGGCGGAACCTGGGGTTGATAATGATTGTCCACGTTATACTTGATCATCTATGATATCGATAAGAGAATGGCGTCCTAACCTCAGGCCTAAGCGGTTGGTCTACACAGGGTCAAGCATGTGATGAGATGATGCGTGCGTGTATGACACATTGTCTAGGTCGCTTCATGAATATTTTATCTCGAATCTCACTCAATTTTCTGTGATTTTAGATAATTCTTTCGCTAATCCGCTCCTGTACGACATAGAAGTGAGCCTCGGGTGGCATGATCCATCCATCGGAATAGGATCCAACTTGCCGATAGAATTTTTCATCTCGGTGCGCGAGGACGTAAAAAAAATCAGCAAGCTTAGATATAAAGTATAGTTTGATGGCGAAGGGTGACAGGGTCGACGACACTGTATAATCTCATGGGTTTACTGATTTCGGACTCGGACAGTGATAACGATAATCAACAATTTCCAGCCTACTCATACTCAACTGTACACGTACTTGCGCCTATTATGCATATAATTTGTTCCTTATCGGTGAGTACTAGTGAGTCTTTTTAGTCGATTCGACCCTTACAAAGACAGCATTGTGACTTCTTGGTAGTGACTTATACTCGAGGGTGATACGCACATGATCGATTTGAACAATCGAATCCACGCTGAAAACCCGTGCCCTCGTTACCGGATTTCCTGAAAAGAATGTTACTTCCCGTGGAAGTCGCTGTTTTCATTCGCTCCTTGGCAAAAAAATGCTCCGGACCGCAATGAGACCGTAAGGATGTTTTTGCCAGAAGACACTTCTTGGGCCTATCTCCTCGTGACCTCGTCGGAGACTCACAGATGTTGAGAACCTTCGGCATCTGGTGGAATGATCTGTAAATGACGAAAGCTTCGGAAACGCGCGCAAAGAAAAGTTCAGGGTGGTTCGTGCAAAGTGATCAGTTATGATCTGGGAGGCGATTCCCATTCCAATCCAGTGTTTACTGCCGTGGACCCTTTGTCGCGTGACCACCGCGTTCCTTGTGTCGTTCACTCCTCCAACGCTTGTATAAATGGGCGAGCCCATATGACTATTCTTGTCCATTCGTATTCCCCCTTTCTTCGCTTGTTTTGCTTTGCCTCTCTTCAGACGCATTTCAAAAAAAAACATACTTTTCGATCGATCACCAGTGTAACCTCCGAACATGTGTAGCCAAGATGTGTGATTATCTATCTTCCCAGCCTTCTTGATTGTCTTGCGTCATGTTCCTGACTGTCATTTTACACAGATTTGGTGATTGGTACAGAGGTTGTGGCGTAAGCTGGGCGCACTTTGTCGTGTCTTGACGTTCTTATAACTTGGGTTCGAAATGCTAAGCATTTCGTAATGGCCTATTATTCAGGAGTGACAACTGATTGTGGCTCGCAATACTGCAAAAACAGCGCGTCGCATGTTCACAAGGCGCCCAACTGCCGGTGTCCAAGTGTAAGTTTTTCCCCTCATCCCACGGTGCTATTGTACTGACTTCTGGGCGTAACAGACATGGACAGACAATCGACGCATTCAAAGCATGTTCCATCATATATGTGACACATGCAAAACCGCAGCACTCGACCGTCTAACTGGGCGGCAATGATGCAAGACCGACTCAAACTGAATGAATCTGAACCACGTTGTAACATCATACAATTTGTTATCCTCATGTTATTGTTGTCATCGAACTACCGACTCGCTTACTCTCATACAACTTGCACGTAAATATTCTCTAGTTGCTACTTGTGATGCGTGCTACTACTATGAGAGTATTTTTCTCGCGCCATCTTTTACTTGTTCTACTCAGCATCCAACTCATGTCGCTTGAGACATTCGAAAAAGGTTTGATCCAGAAAACATGTGCGAACCATGGGGACAAAGGGTGTAACAAGCACTCAGACTCACGTTTTTTTTTACAAAGTAAAACCATGATGTTGTTCCACCAGGTGGCTCCAAGCATGGTGAAGCCACCGTTCAACCCCAGTCATAGATTGCTAAAAACGTTTACCCCCACGTTTAATAGGTTGCCTGGTTCCACGTTTGCCACCTCCACCTCCGGGCCCACTCCTGCCCTTAAGCTGTGCCACGCGACGCTTACGTTCCTCTTCACTGTCCTCTTCACTGTCATCACCGCTTAACGACTCTGGACCTGCTTTCTTAGGTTTTTTCACGGGTCTAGCCGGTGAAGAATCTGAGTCTGATGCGTCTTTACTGGGTGTAGCCGGCATAGGAGACAAACGAGACACAGGGGTGGCCCGACTGACAGGCTTGGATTGAGTCAGACTAGGAGACGGTTGAGACGACGTATTCGGCAGTTTCTCATCGATGACATTGTCATCTTCGTCAGATTCTTCGGTGGTCGAATTGTCATCGTCAGGGACTCTTGGCTTTAGAGAGCCGCCGTCTTTAACATGTAATGGTTTTACACTTTGAGATATATCCTTTTGAAGCTAGTTGAGTGCTAGGGGGATCGGCTGCAAGTTACTATAAGCTTACCTCGGGCAGGGCAACACTAGTAGGACGCGAGTGAATCGGAGGTCCCGGACGTTTGAATTCCAGTTGTACGACTTCTAGGTTCGGTTTTTCAGCGGTCGAGATAACAGGCGCTGAGATTTATGGTACATAAGGAGGTGCTATCAGTGATCGTTTGAGGCCTGAAGGATGACTTTTCATACGCACGAAGATCGGGGTTAAAATTGAACAAGGCAGTCATGCGCCGAAGAGTCGAAGCCGTTCGAGGCTTTGAGATCGCATTTTTGATATGGGTATCAACTGATCTCCGAGCGGTCCGCCCCACTTTATCAACGGTCTGTGAGACAGCAAAGTCCTCAGCGCCACGCAAAAGTACACAATCCTAAGGTGACTCGCCTTCTCGACGTCGATATCTGACAAGTCAGTAATCGCCTGGGGAGAAGAGAAAGCCAGATGATTCAAACTAATGAGGGGGAAGATCAGATGCTTTGATATGATCTCAGCACTGGCCTTATGGCCCAAGAAACACGTTTCCCATCTCCATTTGAAAGTTTCGTATTCCAGTTCGAAGGCCATATCCTGTGGAAAGATCGTTCAATGTATGAAGCCAGGGTAGTACGAAGATAAATTAAAAATGCAACCTTACGGCATAGCTTGTTTGGACTATCTCGAAAGAAACTTCTTCCATAGCACCTAACGTGTGAGCTCTTGAAAGCAGTTGGAGAGTCTCCGTTCTCCAAGCATCTTCCTCCTCAGAAGCTTCTGTATAAGGTGGTGCAAGCGCGCCGTTACAGACACGCCATCGCCGAGCAAACTGCGCGCTCGTCAACACTGAGACGCGCCGATATTAGTCAGAGGGCACGACAACATCAGAGATCATAAGGTCACCTTCCGCCCAGACTGATTTCGTATCTGTCAAGATCAGATAGCACGAGAGATCGACGGTATTTGAATAGAATTTCTGAGCGCCACGTTTAGGAAATCGCCCTGTAAGAACAAATGGAGAGGGACGAACGAAAAGATAAGGAGTAGAAGTCTGGCTGTCAGATTTCACAAGCCATTCTTTGGTTAGGAAAAACTTGGAGTGTTCCTAGGATGGGTGGGTCAGACTGACACGCGGGTGGCTAGCTTTAGAACTGGATAAGGACCTCGGAGAAACGTTCCATGACGTCGTGGGTAAGCTAGGCAAGAAATACAAGCTTCAGGCTGTGCGAAACTTCTCCAACCATCTATTATTACTAACTATCAAGGGAGCAATTGTGACTTCAACGTATTGATGTGATGGGCTGGGTCGAGGGGGAAAATGCGGTCAACTTTGTTCGTCCTCAGGGCTTTTAATTGTGGGCGCAAACGTGATATGTAGTGAAAGACCCAGAGCGAGTTGTCAACGAACTGCTGAAAAGTGACGAGAGTTCGGTAAATGCCGCACTTTGTTCACTTCTGAACTACGATCTCTCTGGCTCCTGCCTCAGCACATGGCCCCGCATACCTAAAAGCTGGTATAGAACGACTGGCTAAAAGGCCGCCTTTATACAACCGTATGAATCTACGTTGACGTCGATCCTTTTCTGTATCTACAGAACTACGCAATGGAATCCGAAGAAGGCGAGATTCTCGAGCTGGGTGTCTCAACTCCCGGAGAAGGCTATGATCCCTCGTACGAATGGCCTGGAGAGTTTTCTACGACATTGTTCCCCGACTTAGACCGTCTTCCGACATGTCAGCGCACGTTAAGCGCACTTAGACCCAATCAGCCGACTTTTCGCCTCATTGTTCTTCGAACTTCTATCTTATCTTCTCAACACAAGCTGGGTGTGATAGATGGGCATTCTGAGATTCAGTTCGGGCGTGATGTGCTTCCTGCCGGTTCGACGACCCCGAAGATACGCCTGAAGGAAATGGAGGTATCAAAGGTGCATGCTACGGCGTATTGGGATGCGAACAGACGGGAGTGGGCGGTGGTGGACATGGGATCTGTGCACGGGACATTTTTGAAGACCGCAAACTCAACTGGTGATGATCGCGGAACGAGGCTTTCTCCTCCAAGGCAGGCTAGTATCCCGAGGAAATTGAGCCATATGGATCAATTGACGATAGGTGGAACAACCTTCCTGGTTCACATGCACCGAGACCACCTTCCGTGTGAAGACTGCCAAACGGATGGAAAGTACGATATCCCACTTTATCCCATCTCGAAGAGTTCCAAGTCGACTGCAGCTGAATCTTCTGTTGCGATCTCGAGGGATACAGACGAGTCTGGCTCGTATACGCCAAAAGCACCAACGGATCCCAAGAAAGCATTGAATTTGCTCAAAAAATCACTCCTCACGCGACATGGTGATTCTAGTCTTCGACAATCAGCAACTGTAGACAATGCATCGACTCAGTATGTGGACCGATCCGCTCGTCGAAGGGCTTTGATGCCTGCTACGCAGCTGGATGCTCCGGGAGTATCTGCACCTCCCTCGTTTGGTTCACTGGATGCACCAGCGCCCTCGCTTCCTCGCTCAAAGTCGCCTTCTATAGAGCCCACCTCGCGGCCACCGGTACCGCTGCCGTCATCGAACATTGGTCATCGCCTTTTAATGAAACAAGGGTGGGAACCAGGGACAGCACTTGGCTCACCTCTCGATTCTTACGAAGGCCAAGTCGGCCTTGTGGAGCCCATCGAGCCAACAGTCAACCTGAATCGTGGAGGACTGGGGCTAAAGCGTGCCTCGACAACCGGTCTGCCAACACTCTCTGGCCAGGATTGGAAGGAGACCGGAAAGCGCAGACGGTGGGATAGATCTTGAGCCTTTTGGATGAAACGTCAGCGCAACATACGCAGTCTTGCTAAGCATCGAGCGCTGAGATTCAAATGCCCTGAAATCTCATGTTGCGAATCTCGAGGTCCACCACACCTGCCACGGACGCGGGAATGTCAGACTGGGACTCTGGTGTATCGGCGGTAATGCTAGGTCATGAATTTTGGATGGCATTCCTGTTCACTACGGCCCGATTGTTACCTTTTAGCATGTTGTAGAGTTCTATCATACATACGGAGACTGCTTCTTTCCATGCACTTGCTATATACGGCGTGAGAAAAGGATATGTCACGGGGGAAGATCGCGTCGCGCTGCCTCGAGGCGCGTTGTTTGCGCGTTGTTTTGGTATGCGGTCACGTGAGGTGTTGGAGAATATGAACCAACCTTGTTCTTCTTGAGGCTGACGAGTGGATTCGACTTGCTCTTCAAGTTTTCCCTGAATCCCCGTCTCTCTTTATCTCTGGGACCGGCGCAAAGGTTCTTTTAGATCCTCACATCTCTTTTTTTCCTTCAATCGTCCTTTGTCGTTTCATCTTCTAATTGTTACATATATATACGATGGCGACTAGTCATCTCCGCGTATGTCTATCTGCTCTTCTCTCTGTCCTCGTCCTAACTCTACCCCCAAGCTCCCACAACGCCGAGGACTCGCTCAACGTGTCAAGGCCGATGAGAATGCAATGACCAGACACCTTCGCCAGGGGTCAAATGTCACAGCTACCAACGCAGCGCGGCTTCCAGCCAAAGAAAACATCGGAGGAAAGCCCGGCCAGCGACAAGCATTGGGCGAAGTCACCATCACTGCTGTGAACCGCAAGGCATGCCACCGATCTTCATACAGGTCTTATGTGGCTGACATTCATACTAACCCTAGGACACGGGCGGCAGATTCAACAATGGAAAGGAGAAAGAGGAAGTAGGATCGAAACGTGTACGCTCGGATTCTACATCTCTCCTCCCTCAACGAGTTCCCCTCGGACCTGGGAGGAGCCAAGCCGCACCTCCTGTCTCTAACGCCGTCAATGCCCGCGTTCAGCCTTCCGGTCGAATTCGAGCGCCTGTCGCAACTAACCGGCGTATTTCTCGTATCGCACCACACACTGTCGTCACCAAAGAAATCAAGGAGGTCCGCAACAACAATGTCCAGATCGCGATGGACGTTGAAGAAGCACTCGCCGAATCCGCACGAGAAGCTGAGACCGAGGAGGAGCTTCTGGCCCATGAATCAGAAGTAGAGGCCATGGTTGGCGTAGAGGATGACAGCGACGAAGATGAGGACACAGAACCAAGGCCGCCGCCGGCGAAGATCCAGCGCATCTGGCCTGAAGTGTCGACCCAGAAGAGGTTGAGGTACAAGCGCGAGATCGAGGCTGTTCACGAAACGTTTGAGGATCGTGTGGATGTTTTTGACCCGTCGATGGTGTCTGAGTACGCCGACGAGATCTTCGAGTACATGAATGATCTTGAGGTAAGTATTTGTCGTCTTTATTGCTTCTCGCAATGTTCATTGGCCGATTGTGCAGGAGGAGATGATGTCTTCACCGGACTATATGAATGATCAAACCGAGATATCCTGGCCGATGCGGCAAACACTTGTCGACTGGCTTCTTCAAGTCCATCTGCGCTACCACATGTTGCCCGAGACGCTATGGATTGCCGTCAATATCGTTGACCGCTTCCTCTCCAAGCGCGTCGTGTCTTTGGTGAAACTCCAGCTAGTTGGTGTCACCGCAATGTTCATTGCGGCCAAATATGAAGAGATCCTCGCACCGTCGGTGGACGAGTTTGTGTTCATGACCGAGAGTGTCTATCCTAAAGAAGAGATCTTGAAGGGCGAGCGGATCATGCTACAAACCCTAGACTTCAGGGTCTCGCACTATTGCTCACCGTACAGCTGGATGCGGAAGATTAGCAAGGCCGACGATTATGATATCCACACACGGACATTGAGCAAATTCTTGACGGAGGTTACTCTTCTTGACCATCGATTCCTGAGGGTAAAGCCGAGCATGGTGGCTGCAGTTGGGATGTACACCGCAAGAAGAATGCTGGGAGGTGCTTGGGTGAGTTTGATCCGTCTCTGCCGCGGCGCGAGACATTCATATCGAACGGATCATGTGACTAACGTCTTATGTTGCAGGACGACGCGTTCGTGTTCTACTCTGACTACACCGAGGAGCAGCTCATCCCTGGCCACGAACTCCTCGTCGAGAAGCTTACCGAGCCCCATTTCTCCCGGCAGTATGTCTACAAGAAATACGCTCACAAAAAGTTCCTCAAGGCTTCAGTGTATGCCATCGACTGGGCAAGATTGCAGATTGGTGATGTTGCTGATGCTGAAGGCATGCAACTCTGTCCGTAATCGGTCGTCGTGCGTCTATCATCCATGTCGTTTCCCTCACCGCCATGTACTACCCAACGCATCCCACATATCATGTACATGTATCTCACGCATCCATCCATCCATTCCCATCTCGATGTGTTCCTTTATATCTCTGTTGACTTATTACTATAATTTCCTGTTTCTCTCTTGGTTTCACAATTGCATTGATATACACCATCTTTCCCAGACTGAATCGTACTTTCAGTTGCTGTCGTGTCCTTTTGCCTCAAGGTGTTCCCTCCTTCCCTCCGTTTCTTTTCTCTCTCACGACTCTCAGAGATGATGCCTCAAACGTAAAAGTCACTTTGTCTTCACGACCTGTCATGCCTATGTCTTCACACCATCACATTGTTTCTATCCTTTTTATGTCTCCGTCTCGGAATGTCTCTTCCTCTCTCTCTTCCTCTCTCTCATCTTATCCCTCCAAAAGCTTGTTCGCCCCCATTGTCCCAAACACGTCACGTACAGCTGGAGATCCACTCGTTACACACTTTGGTTCACCGTATTTTTCAAATTACTTTGATCTCACTATACATGATAGATCTTGCGCAGGGCGCTAGCAACCATGGTATTTATCACATTTACCTCGCCTACACACCCATGTGTTTCTTTTCAGTTTGAGAAGTCAGATACGACAAGCGAGGACTGGATGCCCCACCAGAGCGCGTTTTGCTTATGTCATCATCGGATTCAGTATCACATGTGTCAGGACGGGGTATTTCATGATCGGCGGCCACTTCAGGGGAGTGCAGGAAACACTCTGCTCCTTCCAATTCCATGTCTAACTCCCTCTCGTTTAAAGGCCACACTGTAGTCGTCACTGGTGCCGGTGGCGGGCTCGGAAAGACGTACGTTGCGTGTGGTGTTTTAGGAACGCCTTAGATCAAATGCTAATCTCGACGTCATACTTGAACATGTAGCTATTCTCTCCTGTTCGCATCACGCGGTGCTAATGTTGTGGTGAACGATTTCAACGCCGCGGCCGCGCAAAAGGTCGTGGATGAAATTGCGAAGGGTGTGTGACGTCTGGTCCTCTGATATCCAGGTGCTAATGGGCTCGAGCCAGCTGGCGGAAAGGCGGTCGTCAACACCTCGTCTGTCACCGACGGTGAGGCTGTCATCAAGACTGCACTTGACGCTTTCGGAAAGGTCACCATTCTCATCAACAATGCTGGTATCCTACGTGATAAAGGGTGCGTATAGACGCGTGATGTTTAATGTACCGGAGGCCGATTTGCTTGGTGCCATGTTTCATGTAGATTCAAGAACATGACAGACAAGGAATGGGATCAGATCACAGAGGTGCATCTCAAGGGCGCTTTTGCTTGTTCGAAGGCTGCCTGGCCCCATTTCCGCAAGCAAAAGTTTGGCCGGATTATCAACACTGCGAGTGCTGCTGGGCTTTATGGTGCGTCGTAACCTTTGGACGTATCCACATCTCATAACTCTGTCAATGTGCAGGAAACTTTGGACAAGCCAATTATAGTGCAGCGAAGATGGGTCTTGTCGCCTTCTCGAAGACGCTTGCACGCGAAGGTGCCAAGTATAATATCAAATCGACTGCTATCGCTCCTGTATGTCAGCTATCCCGTTTCTGGAATTTTATTTGACGAACATATCTTTAGATTGCTGCATCTGCGATGACAGCGACGATGATGCCTCCTGAAATGCTCGCCAACCTCAGCGTACGTTTTTCCATTTTCCCTATTTCTTGTCCGAACCGTGGAGTCTGAGCCGGACTACAGCCGGAATATGTCGCGCCCTTCGTTGTTGCAATCTGCCATCCAGACGGTCCAGACGCCTCAGGCAAAGTCTATGAAGTCGGAGCTGGTTACGTTGCAGAGATCCGCTGGGAAAGAAGCAAAGGCACGGTATTCAAGACTGATGCTACCTTCACGCCGTCTGCTGTCAAGGAGAAGTGGGATGAAATCACCGATTTTACTAATGCTGATCAGTGAGTTCTTGCGTTGTTCGTAGAAAGACCCTTCTAAGGGAAAACAGTCCCGAGAACGTGACAGATGTTGATTCACAGGTATAGAAATTCAAGTATCAGAGTAAAATGCCGAAGCTCACTATTTCTTGTTCACTAGGGTAAACTCGAGCTTGCGTCGAAGCTTCCGCCAAATAAGCAATCCTCAGAAGAGGTGCGCTTTGATGGCCAGACCGTCATTATTACTGGCGCAGGTGCCGGTCTTGGACGCGCATATGCACACATGTACGGACGGTTAGGTGCAAACGTTGTTGTGAACGATGTCAGTGACAAGGGCGCGAACACCGTTGTTGATGAGGTCGTCAAAGGTCAGGGCAGAGCCTTATACCATGAAAGATGCCGCATATTAACATGATCTGTGCTACAGCTAGTGGCAGGGCGGTTGCCGCGATCTGTTCAGCGGAAGATGGTGAGAAGATCGTAGATATTGCTTTGAAGAAGTTCGGCGGTGTCCATGTGCTGATTGCGAACGCTGGTATCTTGAGGGATAAATCGTTCACGTCAATGACGGAGCAGGAGTGGGACATGGTAGTCGCTGTCCATCTTCGGGGAACATATAAGGTACCATTTTTCATTTCTTCTGTCTTATCCACCACGACTGATCTGTCCGGATTAGTGCGCGAAGGCGGTCTGGCCGCATTTCCAGAAGCAAAAGTTCGGCAGGATCGTCACGACGTGCTCGCAAGTTGGTATCTGTAAGTGGAATCCTCGAAACAGAGACTTTTATACCGGTCCTGATCCTTTCTAGATGGTAACTTCGGTCAAGCCAACTATTCGACTGCGAAGGCTGGAATTCTTGGGCTTACACGTACTCTCGCCATCGAGGGCCAGAAATACAACATTGTGTGTAATGTCATTGCACCGTCCGCAGGTACTGCTATGACAAGTACTGTCTGGTATGTTATTTTATTCCTACTTGTAGCAACCGTCTGACGGTTTTACAGGCCGCAAGAAATGGTTGATGCTTTCAAGGTACTACGCTCGTTCCTTGATCTTGGTGTATACTAACCAACATTTCAGCCGGATTACATTGCCCCCGTCGTTGGATACCTCAGTAGTGCGGGTGAGTAACATTTATTCATGGGAGTAGATGTCAGACTGACTGTTGGTTGCATCGTAGATAACACCGACACGACTGCCTCATTGTTCGAGGTTCTCGGCGGGTGGGCCGCCCAGACGCGGTGGCAACGTGCTGGAGGCCACGGCTTCCCCACTAACAGGCCATATACCCCAGAGGAACTCGTCGCGAAGTGGGGGGTCATTACCAACTTTGGTATGTTGGCATGTTACTGATTTACTTCTCGTCGATGTTGACCCTCCGATGTAGATGATGGCCGGGCGACGAACCCCTCGACAACCACGGAAGCTATGCAACAGGTACGTGGTATCTAGTCATCCGGTTATACCACTAACTATCGATGACTTCACTCGTAGCTCATCGATAACTTTGACAACAAGGGTGATGTCAAGGCAAAACTATAGAATTTCCTGTTTAGCTTCTCAGATATATAGGGCACTGTATCTTTCTATGATTCGATAACCTTTCTATCCCAATCATGAGCCAGCTTTCAGGACCTATGTAAGGATTTCCTGAACATATACCGCTTTTAACAAATATAGATTTCTGGATCTAAATCCTGTTTACGAATATGCACATCTTGCCAGCTACTTGAGGCATACCATGTCTGAAAGAACATTAGACGAAAATTGCACTAAGTGCGCTTTCTTCAAAACGATGTATGTAAACCGAATGCAATCTAGTCACCTTATACAATATGATCAAAAAGTCACTAGATATAAGTAGTCATGCATCATGAATAGCGAGCGATACTACCATGGATACAAGGTTAGCGATTACGAGTCTTCCGAGTCTTCAATCGTACTATGTACCCTCAAGCCATTCAACCCGAGCTTGTCTGGACAGCCTGTCAATCATGACAGCTTATTCCAGCTAC
>JABAKA010008140.1:0-21404 GCA_018857285.1 Termitomyces sp. Mi166#008 | reverse complement strand
GTGATTGTAAAGCAAAAGTAGCATGTGTTAAATGATGAACTTGGAGTAATGTGATGATCATATGGAGAATTCTAACACCTTCACCTTTTTTGTAAGGTTTTGTGGAACCATCTTTGTGATAACAAGTTTGTGATACCAAGTGCAATGGCACCAATCATTAGCATAAAAAATGCTTCCATCATGCAGCCCCAAAATAACCATGACACCAATAGTGGGACCATATTCTGAGTGCCCATCAATAAATTCTCACATGTGCTTTTGTAATTTGGCCATCACAGGAAGGAATTTTGAGTTTCAGTACTCTGCAACATCTGCATGCTCATGCCCATCAGCGTATTGTTCCTTTTTGGCATATGTGAAGCAATATCCAAGTGCTTGTAGATAGCAGTGGGCAGTCTGAACATGAATAGACCATGTAATTCCATGTTTTTCCTTGATATCATCCTGACTGAGAAATTGAAACAACTTCTCCACTGTGATTTCATTTCCAAGCTCAAGGAGATAATTGTTGATATCAGCTGCCAAGCATTCATTCAACAGCATTGATTCATTCCAATCTCCAAATGGATTGATTGGAAGAACTTTTCAGTCATGAATAAAGCCACATGCTAGACGACAGAGTTGCCAAGCACAGTACCTGCCTTTTCCAAGTCCTATGGCAGCCTGGAATGATGATGCAGCCCACTTCCCATGAGTTGCCAAACAAGAATCTGTATAAAGATTGAAGAAATCCTCATGCCCTTCAGTCAGAGAGCAACAAATGGATCAATCTTGGGATGGTGGTAACCTCCACCTCTGCCTCTGGATGGTCCTCTGAGAATAACCTCCAGATCTTTCAAAGCTGCCAGAGTCATTTCAACAGTTGGTGCCTTGCATAGTTTGCCCTCTCAGAGCTCATCATTGATTGCTGACTGATGGACATCTACTCCATTGAGCTCAGATTCCAAGATTGGTGGCTCTGGAGGTGATTCCTTCTTCTCAAAGATCATATCTTCAGTGGGCTGAGGAGAAAGTGTGGCTAGGAAGGACTCATTATCCTCAAGAGAGAACTGCATAAAAAACATGTCCAGAGCTGCTGTTGGTGCCTCAGGAGCTGATGCCATAAAGGAACTTGTATGATGGGTTGGCAAAAAGATGTCCCCATCATAATTGTGATCTTTTTTTGCCCCTTTCAATATGTTGACCTCACATTCCTAATGTGTACAGGAATGCTTATTCATATTTAGATCACAGAATCAAGTTAGAGACATACTGAGGTGTAGTTTTCCTTATCCTCCTCATCAGAGATCTTGTGCTTTTTACGAGGTGAAAATTTGTCCAAAAGATTTTTAGCACCCTTGGATGCAGTGCTCTTGAAGTTTGCCATGCGAGCGAGCATACAATTTGGATGCCGTCCCATGATATTTATGTACCAGAGACGCGTCTTGGATATAATCCTGAAATTGACTGTGATCCACACATTTCTTGGTAGATCAGATTGCACCAGCTGTTTTAAGACATCTTTTTGAGGAAAACGTTGGGACCCGATTTGTACCTAACTACGTAGATAGAGAAGAAATTGGATTTTTGCTACAGCTCTCCTAATTTAGATGGTTGTCACACTGGCACGTGACGTAGGCGGGGGTCCTCCACTTCCATCGTTCGAAGTGTACTCATACATGTATAGCGCCCGGACCGATCAACATCTGCCTCCGTGATTCCATCAAACCCCACGTTTGCTCCGCTGGACGCTCTTCTCGTCCTGCCACGCATACACGCGTCTCTCTTCAGTCTTTTTGCTCTACGCGTCAATGCCCTAAATTCTCATTCGGTTCGCAAGGTACGAGTACTCTCTATAGTATCGTACTGATTATTTTAGATCCTTTCATCCGCACGCCCGACGCCCTTCCACAACGGCGCCACTCGACATCCCGCACGTCCTGATCCCAAACCTACTTTCCGACGCCCCCGATGCCCTGCCTGTCCCCGCCCTTCCACTCCCACGCACGCCCCGCGCACACGCAAACACCCTCCCGTCGACACCGCGGCACGTGCACAAGAGCGAGGGCAGGATCCCCACGCCGCCTCCAACTCCCCTGGATGCGCTAGGTTTTGGGCGTATGAGGTCTGGAGCTAAGGGACAAAACACATGAGCCTATCGCCGTACCGTGTCTGACGGGAACTCGAGCCAGACTCAATGTCATCTCACCAGCAAGGTATGAGAACTCAGAGCTTATTCTTGTATTTTTGTATTCTACGCATTTACGGAGTCACTGCGCCACGCTCAGCTCTCACCGGATCGCACCGACCGCCCATATTCGCTCTATCAGGAAGCGCGAGTCCCTTCCACACCGGTACCTGACACCGTCGTTTCCTTCGCTTTCCCAGCTGATACTCCTACTTTGATGGACAGGGTCTGTAATCATTCGTATTCGTATCGCATCTAAGCGTCTTCGAGTTAGTGCATTTATGAACGTCAGTGAACATGAGCGACAGGAAATGATGGGTGCGTGATGAACCTGATGCCAGTGTGGAAGGAAAGGGTGGAGCAGGAACGGAGTCGGCGACGAAGTTGGGGAGATATGTCATCGAGGTGGAAGTGGACACACAGGCAGAGAAGAGCTAGACGGCGTGCGTTTCAGAGAGATTCGCCGTCGAGCCTAGCTTCTCGAGGTCTTGGCGAAATCGTTCTGATAGCCTAAAGCAATTAAATTCACTCAGGCGACTGGAAAAGGATAATAAACAAGAACCGAACATACCTCCTTGAACAGGGCCTGCGAAAGAGACTCGAGATCCTCATATATATCCTTGCCGTCCTCTCCTTTTCCAGTTTTTTCTTGGTGTGAATCGGGGCTTTGAAGTCCCGTGGACAATGGGTCGCCTGCACGACGGATGTCGGCGCGTGATCGTCCCTCCTAATGGCATGAAGAACGTCGTCGTAGTTGTATGGGGCTGTCGATAGATGTTCTGGGATGTCGCGTCGTAATGCTTAGTATGGTAAGCTCGAAATTGATGATAGAGAGGACTTACCACTTGGGATAATAGCACAATTGGAAAGAAGTGGAGACCATGGGAGTCAATACGGCGATATCTTGCTCGACTTTATGACATGTTGTGTCCAGACTACCTGATCGATTAGGATGGGCAGTAGCGTTGTGTAAAGACGATCAATCGATCCTTGAGCGCTGTGAGACCTGTACCAATTGAAGAGAGGGCGAGACTATTTTTGGCCGCGAGGTTCGACTACGAGAGCATCGGATGGGGATGAGACGTCGAGAGTTCGTGTAAATTAGTGTATTGGGACAATAAAAGATCTACTGGAGGCATAGATGAGCTGGTTCGAGGATCAAAGGGTGTCAGAAATCTCACCTATCAGCTCCCTCAGTCTTCCAGTTTGACCAGGTTGTAGACTGAGTTTCTGATGGGACCGGTTCGGCTGTGTGACAGAACGAGAATATATTGAGTTTTTCAAACCAAACGATATGATGATTTACGTACCATTGTCAGCATCACTGTTTGAGTTCGAATCGAGACTGAGAGCTGAGCGCTGAGCACTGAGAGCTTGCCCATGCACGAACGGTACATCGAAGGCGAATGGTATGGTATGGAACATCGAGATGGTGAATTACACGTACATGATGTTGATTTTCAAGGACACAAGGGCGCTTGAATCAAGGCGGCTGTGGGAGAGGACGGCAGTGCAAGCGAAAACATCGGGGAAAAATGAGAACGGTGGCAAAGACGCGTGGCATGCATGGGATGGAAGTCGATGTGATGAGCTCACGAGGCGCTATTCCTGGGGCCATTTACGCCGAAGTCAGATTTTCCTGATAGGGATGAGCAAAACGACGTACCTGGCTACAAGAGTGATCTGAGCTCCTTCACAACGCCTCTTGCTTTGTGGAAGCCATCTTTTTTCGATTCGTCATGGAGCTCGAATATAGGGCAAGCGAATTTAGTCACAGTGTTGGACTTTAGTTAACGCTTCGAGGACGATGGACAGCGCGCTTCTTAGAATTTGAAGGGCTCCGAGTCCTACTGCGCATGGTTCGGAGGTCAACGAGTGATGTCGTCTTTGGCGGTGGTCAAATTCAAAATTCGGAATATTGTGCAGAATCACGGGAAAAAAAACGATCAATCGTTTGCATTCCACGAGGAGTGTGCTGTCTTTGAACGTGGAACCTTCTACAATTCGCAACATTAAAGCTTTTCCCTCGAGCCCCTGTCTCGAACCCTCGGCTGTCCAACACGGATCCAACAGTTAATCTAATGCAGCCATATGATTCCTCTCAACAACTCTGGCCAAACATGTGCCGTCGTATCCGTCCCGTATTCGAGCCCATTTGCGTGCCCTAAGAAAGGTCGAGCATGCTCCTTTACTCCGCTTTTTCCTCTTCCGATGGTGATGGTGCCTTCCGCCATTCCCCCGCTGCTTCGTTGGCCTGCACCGATGCACGTTTCCCTCGCCGATCGCCCGTGTCACTTCGACTTCAGCCTTCAACCTATCGACAGTGAAGACACAGGCCTTGGATTGATAGAATTTCCACACGTTGGTTTGAACGGGATCGTGATTGCAACCGGTGATGAAGATTGCGCCGTGGTCTTGACGGTGGGCGAATGGTGGTGATGGTTAGAGGCACGCAAGGCCGCGGTGGCAGGATTGACGAGGGATACTGGCAAGATTGACGAGGGATACTGGCAAGATTGAGAATTTTAGCAAGATGGATGGATGGAAGGTAGAAGTAGGGTAGAAGTAGGGGTGGAAGCAGGGGGAGAGGATAGCGAAGCTGGCTGCGGTAATGTCGCTTGATGTTCGAGGAGACGGATCGCATTCCGACCTTAGTTTCCTGAGCTTGCTCGGCTTCAAGAGGTGAATGGATGTGTCAAGTTGAATTATTTTTGTTGGCCTGATCCCTGATCAAACCAACCTTAGCGAATGATGAAGGAAAACGAGAGTCAAACGTACCTCCTCAACGCTTGCGAGAGACTCGAGTTCTTTCTTCACTGCCGGCTTCGTTTTATTCGTCTCGTACTCGCTTCTTCAGCTCCCTCCCTGATGTAATTCGAGCCACCGATCCTGCAGGGAAGGGACAATTCCATCGTGGACGTAATTGGTGCCCCGCTGGCGTGAAGAGTGATCGATACTGTATGTTTGACGCGAGGTGCGGCGTTCGGAGATGTTCTGAGCCGTCGCGTCGGACCTGGCATGAAGGATCGGGGGTACTATACGTCTGATTCGAGGTGTAGCGTTCGGCTACACATGCTCATCTTTGAGTATGGGAGCCTTATGACGGCGAGGTAATGATGTTGGGCTAAACCTTGATACCGGCAAGAACGAGAATCTTAACAAGATCGATGCGGATGGAAGGTAGAAGCAGGGGCACGGAGAGGATGACGAGGCTGGCGGTGGTAAAGTCGCTTGATGTTCGAGGAGACGGGGTGCGTTCCGAACGTAGTTTCTTGCGATTGTTCGGCCTCCATAGGCAAGTGTATTCAGTTGATACCTATTTTAGCCTAATCAGACCAACCTCGGGTTCACGAATGATGACGGGAAACAACAAGAGTCGAACGTACCTCCTCAAAGCTTGCGAGAGCACTCGAATTGGACTCGTGTTGGCTTCGTTTTCTCCCCCCTCCAACTCTTTCTCCAAATCCTTCCTTGACATGATCCGACAATCGAGAAATCTGTTACTCTCCCGAGTCACGATGGACTCTGCAACAGACATGTGTTTGCCTCGCTTTGGGACTGCCAATCCTGCAGGAAAGAAAGAGTTCCATAGCGGACGTAATTTATGCCCCGTTGGGATGAAGAAATCGTCGATACCGTACTCTGACTCGAGGTGCAGCGTCAGTCGACGTTCTCGGCCGTCACATCGGGCTGGCATAAAGAACGGTACTATACGTCGGATTCGAGGTGCGGCGTTCAGCGACATTCTGGGCTGTTGCACGGTTGCACATGCTCATCGTTGAGCATGGGAGCGTTATGACAGCGAGGTAATGATGTTGGGCTAAACCTTAACGTTGGCATTGTCTCAGGGTTCGCTCAACATCGTAGGCTAGAACGTTGATATGGAGATTATTATGGCAATGAATTAGAATAATTTCGACTTACTTACCATTCGAAGGGACTTGTCGATGAGCACGTCAACAACGAGACGGAAATGGAAAGTAGTGGGGACACGACGAGCATCGCGAAGCCCTCCTCAAGTAGCAGCAAGATCTTGCAACTCTTGGCTACTTAGTGCACCTCCTTGACTCGGAATATATGCATGTTGTATTCAAGAAAGAGAAGCAAATTCCATTCAACCGAAGAGAATAGGTGGATATTGCACTGAGAGGACCTGTAGTGGACGCCAAACTCTCGCACCTTCGCGTGGAATCTCGAGAGGGGAGGTATTCGCCATCGGACTGGTTGATCTCCGAACGCGGTCTTAAATGGTGAGGGTGCAGGCGATGGTGGTGGTGGTCAGGATGCAGCGGTGATAGATGGGAGGGCGGGCTGGCAGAAGATGAGCATAGGCCTCGAGAAGGCAGAGTACGCTGTGTAGTTCTTCTTTTTCCTTCGCGCAGTTTTTTCGATGTCTCCGAGACGGATACCTTCGGTCGCATCCATCAAGGGCAAGGTTACAATGGACGAGCAGGGATACCACGACAGGAGCGACTCGGAAGCTCACGAGAAGGTGTGTGGTAATGGTAGGGGATACCAGCCTGGATATAATTTCCATGACGTAGGGAGGCTGGTCGAAGCAGGTAGGATGGCCAGGAGACTATAAACGGTACGCGGGATTTGCGACGAACAATCGAGCCGGAAGCTGAAGTCTCGTGGAAGTGGACGCGCATTGTAGCCTATCTCTGAGGACAAGGGTGTAAGTGTATGTGAGAGCAGCAAATAACAAGGGGACATACCGATATCATGAACGCTAGATTGTTCCCCGAGTGAAGCTGTCAGTGTACTAAAGGAGTAGGTCGAGAAACGTTTTCTGAGTTCAAAAAAATTGATGTAAACTACTCAGACAGTGCAAACGAGCGGGTTATGCATGTCAAGGAAACAACTTGTGCCCATTATCCAGGTGCCATGTTCGACCATGGTGTTCATTGTAAGTAGGAGGGACGGTTGCCGGTCTACATTGTAAGGTACGGAGGCGAATTCGGAAAAAGGTTCATAAGTTTGTCGCATCACGAGACTTGCTGATTGACCAGCAGGGAATGGCCCGTGCATTATGGATGGTATGTAGCTGTGAATCAACCCGTTTACCCTTCGATTCCCACCATACCGTTGCTATGTCCTTCAGCTTCAGAAAGAACAAACCAGCCTCTACTGGCCGTGGATCTCCCTCGGCCTCACTGCCTACTGGCAACAACCCCTCTGGAGAACCTGCTGCTGCTCCCGATGGCCGCCGATCTCTTCGTAAGCAGCTCCTTGAAGTGTTCACACCTCGTAGCAAGAGCAAGTCCCAAACAAGTAGCCCACTGTCTGGCACATCTCCTGCTGTATCTGTGGCAAATTTAACTGGTCTGTGTGCCTCTCAGCTTTGCTCATCTGATTCAGCTATGTCCTCCACGACTAGCTCACACTTTCTTTTCAGCAGGAAATATTGATCATCTTGGTTCATCTATCAATGATTCACAGACTAAAAGTAGTCTGAACAGTGAGTAAATTGCAATTATCCGGTCACTGATTTCTGCTCATTGTTCTGCAGCCCTTGAGGAAGTTGCTGCAGATGGACTTGTACAGGCATTGAGAATTGCCAAGGAGTCTGCAGACTGGAACCCTTTCTTGAAGGGGGCTCTTGGTGGTGTTGTTGCAGTTGTTGATTTAGTAAAAGTAAGATCATGTCAGTGAAGTGATATGATTGAGACTAACTCAAGGAATTGCAGCAAGTCAGTGATAATTGGCAAGAGATGGAGGCAGTTTTGAATCGCATCATCAGTCTCCTTCCCATTGTTCATGATTTAAGGGAGCATCTACAAGTCTGCTCTCCTGACATCAAAAAAGAAATGAATTACATTAGTAAATGTGCAGAGTATGTTTTGTGATCAATTTATATATTTTCTGTGTTGATGATGTTATCAGTGTTATGCAAAATGAGTTCAAAACCATTCAGGAGATGCAGTCACATGGGTTGATTAGGCGTGGACTGCAAGCAACATCAGATGCTAGAGTTCTTCTTGGTGCATGCAAAAAGATTACTGAAGCCTTTGATGATCTAAAGGTAAAACTTGTCTCTTGCTATGTGATGAGTATTAATAATAATTTTCAATGATAGTTGGCAGTGATGATAATTATTGAACAGGATACACATCTTATTTTGAAGGTATGTAATGAAAGATAATGTATGAGCTGATAGTAAAGTGTTTTCAGAACATTATGTTGAGGGATCTGAAAACTTCAGAGACAGCAGCACATACAGCAGACATTGATTCAAATCATGTGTCTAGGAGGTCCTGCACAGAAGGAACAAGGCATGAGGTTTTGAAAGGCATTTTTGACTGGCTGCATGATTCCAATAGCCCTGCTGTTTACTGGCTGACTGGTGCAGCTGGTATGGGAAAGACTACAATTGCTAAAACTGTCTGTGAGAAGATTACTAGGCAGCCAAACTCATCAAATGAGGCTGTATCATTCAGGCAGCCTTTGGTGTCATTTTTTTGCTCCCATCAACTTGACAGCGGAAAGAGTGGTCTTTTACTACCAACTATTTGTCGACGGCTTTGTGATCACTCCTCTTCATATGCAGCAGCTGTTGTAGCAGCTTTGGAACAGGATTCAGAATTAGCTTCAGCCACACTAAATGTTCAGCTTGAACAGCTACTTATACAGCCATGGAAGGCTAATGCTGCTAAGCGTCAAGGCCTTCCTTGCCCTCTTATTGTTGTTGATGCTCTAGATGAAAATCCTAGAGGATTTGATCTACTGAAAGGCTTGCTCAAAGCTGTTGAAGCTAAGAGACTTGAAGGATTAAAATTCTTCATTACAAGCAGAACAGATCCAGAAATATCTGCTCTTTGTGCTACATTTCCACCAGATGCTGTTTGCTTTTTACAGAATATTTCTAGGAATTCAACTCAGAATGACATCAGACTATATCTCAAGGAGAGCCTTCCTAGTGTAGAAAGTGCACTTCTTGAAAAGCTCACAGAAGGTGCAAATGGGCTTTTTATCTATGCAGCCACAGTTGTCAATTTAGTTATTGGACAAAATGGGAGTACAGTAGATGAGCAAGCCATGGTTCTGGAAAAGATCTTGTCTCAGACATCAGATTCAGATGTTTCAATGGGCTTGAATCAGCTGTATAACCAGATTGTGTGGGATGCTATAAGCCATAGACAACAAGACATTCAAACTCAACGACTGAATATTTTACACACTATTCTTTGTGCAATGCATCCTATCAAACCAACAGTTGTGGCTCAACTGGCTGAAACAACAGAATTAAATGTGGAACATGTTGTCAAAAAATTGCATGCTGTGATATATCAGTCACAGGAAGGATTAATATACATATATCATGCATCTTTTCAAGATTATATTTTTGATTTTATGAGTGCCAGCAATAATGTATTATCCTTCAATCCTTATTGCAATGCTGCTCAATATAATGGCTGTTTAGCAGCAAGGTGTTATCAAATTATGAAGAAAGAGCTTCATTTCAACATGTGTCAGCTAGAGTCATCTTTTATTAAGGACAAAGATATTCCAGGCTTGCTAGAATGTGTTCAGGAAAACATCAATGTGACATTGCAATATGCTGTGCTCAATTGGGCTGGGCATCTAGCAGTGTGCTCATTCCCTGATAAAAAGGCCATTGATATGCCTTGTGCATTTATTCAGGACTGTTTGCTTTTTTGGTTGGAAGCAGTCAATCTTTTGGATGAAAAAAGAAAGGGATTGGAGATGCTTGATAGATTGAAAACATGGATTAATGAAGTAAGTGATGAAAAAAAAGTGATCTGAATACAACCTGATGTTGATAATGAGCAGCATGCTAAGAACATGATTGATATATGGAATGAGGCATTTAGATTTTGTCAATCATTTATCAGCACACCAGCATCTCAGTATACACCCCACCTTTATATCTCAACATTGAGCACTTGGGATCCTGATTCAAAGATAGGAAAGACCTGGCAACCCTATTTTTTCCATCTTCCACAAGTTAAAGCTAAACATGGTTTTGTTCAAATGACAATAATTTCTACTACTAGCATAATTAGGAGTGTGGCAATATCATCAGATGGAAAAATGATTGCATCAGGAGATGGAGACAATGGTATATATATATGGTATACATTGTCTGGAGAACAGGTAAAGAAGCTGAAGGGACATCAGGGTTTAGTATTCTCTGTATCCTTCTCTCCTGATGGCAAGCATATAGTATCAGGAAGTTATAATCAATCTGTGTGCATTTGGGATGTGTCAACTGGAAAACAGGTAAAGGAGCTGAAAGGACACCAGAATGCAGTAAGATCTGTATCTTTCTCTCCTGATGGCAAGCATGTGGTGTCAGGAAGTGATGACAAATCTCTGTGCATTTGGAATGTGTTAACTGGAAAACAGGTAAAGGAGCTGAAAGGACACCAGGGCTCAGTACAATCTGTATCCTTCTCTCCTGATGGCAAGTATGTGGTGTCAGGAGGTTTTGACAAGTCTGTGCGCATTTGGAATGTGTCAACTGGAGAACAGGTAAAGTTCCTGAAAGGGTACCAGGGTTTAGTACACTGTGTATCCTTCTCTCCTGATGGCAAGCATGTGGTGTCAGGAACTTTTGATGAGTCTGTGCATATTTGGGATGTGTCAACTGGAAAACAAATAAAGGAGCTGAAAGGACACCAGGGTTCAGTAGAATCTGTATCCTTCTCTCCTAATGGCAAGCATCTGGTATCAGGAGGTTTTGACCAGTCTGTGCACATTTGGGATGTGTCAACTGAAAAGCAAGTGAAGGAGCTGAAAGGCCATCAGAGCACAGTACGATCTGTATTCTTCTCTCCTGATGGAAGGCATGTGGTGTCAGGAAGTGATGACAAGTCTGTGCACATTTGGGATGTGTCAACTGAACAACAGATAAAGGAGCTGAAAGGACACCAGGCCCAAGTACAATCTGTATCCTTCTCTCCTGATGGCAAGCATGTAGTGTCAGGAGGTTCTGATGACTCTGTGCACATTTGGGATGTCTTAACTGGAGAAGAAGTAAAAGAGCTGAAAGGACATCAGAGCACAGTAGGATCTGTATCCTTCTCTCCTGATGGAAGGCATGTGGTGTCAGGAAGTTATGACAAGTCTGTGTGCATTTGGGATGTGTCAACTGGAAAACAGGTAAAGGAGCTAAAAGGACACCAGCGTTCAGTACTATCTGTATCCTTCTCTCCTAATGGCAAGCATGTGGTGTCAGGAAGTCTTGACAACTCTGTGTGCATTTGGAATGTATCAACTGGAGAATAGGTAAAGGAGCTGAAAGGACACCAGGGCTCAGTACAATCTGTATCCTTCTCTCCTGATGGCAAGTATGTGGTGTCAGGAGGTTTTGACAAGTCTGTGCACATTTGGGATGTATCAACTGGAAAACAAGTGAAGGAGCTGAAAGGACACCAGCGTTCAGTACTATCTGTATCCTTCTCTCCTGATGGCAAGTATGTAGTGTCAGGAAGTTCTGACCAGTCTGTGTGCATTTGGGATGTGTCAACTGGAGAACAAGTAAAGGAGCTGAAAGAGTACCAGGGCTCAGTATACTCTGTATCCTTCTCTCTTGATGGCAAGCATCTGGTATCAGGAGGTTTTGACCAGTCTGTGCACATTTGGGATGTGTCAACTGGAAAACAAGTGAAGGAGCTGAAAGGACACCAGGATGAAGTGCAATCTGTATCCTTCTCTCCTGATGGCAAGCATGTGGTGTCAGCAAGTGTTGACAAGTCTGTGCGCATTTGGGATGTGTCTGAAATTGTTGATCAAGCTGTTTCCCAATCAGATGAATCCAATGTTGACTTGTGGTCAGTTGATTATAAGACAGGTTGGGTCCTATCTCAACAAGGAGATCCACTGATATGGCTTCCTGACCACATGTGGAAAGCTCTCTACACACCATATACCAAAATGATTATAAGCACTAGTCATCCATGCCATCTTAAGTTTGAACCTCAGTATCTTGGTAGTGGATGGAAATCCATTGATCTTTCATCTACCTAATGAGTTTAAGTTGTACTTGTCATGTATTCATTCTCTTGCCAAGTATGAATACAATCACTACTTTGTACTGACTATGTAGCAATCTATCTTGACCATGACAACAAGTATTATGTTCTTCTATCAATTTTTTTTTGAGTAATACAAAACAAAGAAAAGCTCTACTAGACAAAACTGATGCTCTATATCTCCTCCTAAGTAACTGTTAGCTACTTGAGACATATATCAAGAAATAGCAACATAAAACTTAAAGCAGGAACAAGTGACAGATAAACACTACTGAATTTAGCCATTATAAATGCTCACAACTATCTCTAAGTTGTGCTTATAATTGACCCATCCTATTCTAGTTCAAAGCATGATATACTGATTAAACTGATTAATAATTAGTAATCAACCAATTGCAACTTTATCTGCCTTTGCAGGTCTTACAATGCAATTAAATCAAGATATATATATATATAATTAGAATTTCACAATGAAGTTCTGTTCATGTCCTTCTATTATTGAGCTGCTAAGCAAACCTCAGGATTAAGCTAGGTGTTATACTGATACACAGCCCCTCCACATATAGCACCATACATGAACTCAGTGATTCACAATGAACCTCTATCAAGAAAGCCTTGCCACTACTGTCCAATCACATTTCATTCTTAACTAGCTAAGGATAGAACATATCACCCAAACCACAATTCAGTGATATCATATAATGGTAGGAATACCATGTACAGGAAGTAAACCAGGGGGAAAAGATAATAAAAAACTCTAACAGAAGAACAAGTAAGACAAACAAGATAAAAGGGGTGCCCATCACCAAGCTCTACATTGCCTTTATAGCATTTTCTATGCATCATTTGAGGCATAGTTTATCTCCATGCTAAGTGTCCACCACAAAGCAGCATGCCTTTTGAGGCATAGTTTACCCCACACTGGTTGGAGAAATAGGAGTGGGTATGGGCACAGTCACTCAATGTGTCCATCATCCACCACTACACCCTTCTTCACATCTCAATGCATTGTCTCTGTCTACACTCATCACCTCTGTTGCCAAGCTCTTTAGCAGACTCATTAGCAAAGTGAAGCTCCCCATCTACATCACCTTTGTCATTGCCAAGCTTGTTAGCAATACAGCTAGCTAAGGCATTGCCAAGACTGTTTCTTTAAACACCTGTTCTTCTATGAAAGTATTCTGATCCCTTTTTCCCATTCACACATCCACCCAAATATATCTCAGTAGTAACAGCTTAGTACAACCATCTATCAGACCAATTTCAAGTAGTAGTCAGCACTTATGTTGTTTGAAAATTGAAAATAAATCTCTAGGAACCTGCTGGAACCCTCACATTACATCACCTGTGCTTTGAATCTTCCCATTCTTATAGGTAGCTCATAACCTATACAATCTCTCTACCTACCAGTTTGCATAGGTTGTTTGTGTCTTGGAAGAAGAGGGCCTACAAAAATCTCTCTCTCTCTCTCTCCACAGTGCATGGATGTTATTGGATTCTGGAAGTACTACATTCAAAATAACCCCAGCCTTTGCACATGTTGCTGAAGTGAGAGTGTTACCATTGATGACCTCCATTACTTTGCAGTTGGGAATGATAGGAAGTTGTTCCATAGTGAACTTTGGAGCCAGAGTGATTTTTTGCACTCTGGTAGAATACCACAATGTCTATGTAGACATTGCAATTGCAAACTTTGATGGGTATGATATAATTATTGGTAACTTCTTCATGCAGGCAAACAAAGTCCTATTGGACTTTGTAGCAAACCATGTTATCATCAATGGTGTTGCAACCTCCAGCTCAGAAATTGGAGCTGGAAGAGACTGACAGAATATTGCTTTCAGATGGTGAAAAAGCACTAAGATGAGCTCTGGTGACTCTATAGTGGTCCCAAGTGTGCCACCATAGAGAAAGCAGTGAATGAGGATTCTGTGAAGGCTCAGAAAAGCCTTTCAGTGGATTCAAAATCAATCCTTATGTCTGAGGAAGAGTATCAAGATACTCTTGGGGAGGGGGAACCAGAAAGTAGACTCCAAAAGACAAGAGCATGAAAGGAGTTAAACCCAATGGTCCATATACCACTGGAGGACAGAAACATGCCTCCACCATAACCTGAGGAGAAATTGCTACCAACAACTAGGAGGTTGAGGGGACAGACCAATCTCTAAGCCAACCCTGGAGTAGGCATATGACCCATGAATGCCAGAAGAATGAAATCAGGTTATAGCTGACCTGAGAACTCCCTCCATAGTAAGAAGTTGAATCATGAGATAAATCTTATAGATGCATTACCACTACTTCATGCCATGATGTTCAAAATTGCTGCAGGACCAACTGCAGGACAAAATTGACTGCTACATCCATAAAAGGTGGTGGGAGCCATGCACAGCTGATCAAGCCACACCACTATTGTGTATTTCTAAAAAGGATAGGACATTGCAGACAGTGTTAGATGCATGTTAAAGAAACAATAATACAATCAAGGATGTAATGCCCTTGCCAGACCAAGAGGTCATTTGAACAGATGTCACCTGGGTGAAGATCAGGTCAAATATTGACCTGACAGATGCCTATGAACAGGTGCAAATTTGCACTAGTGACATTCTGAAAACTGTGTTTATGACCATTACAGGCACATACCACAGTAATATAATGCAAATCAGTGACTGTAATGTGCTAGCAACTTTCCAATAACATTCATCTTTTGCAACATCATTGGAAAGTTTATGCATGTATACCTAGATGATATTTTTGTCTTCTGAGATTCCATTGAGGAGCAGGAGGTGCATTTACACATAGTCTTTAAAAGACTATGCAAGGCACACCTCTACCTCAAATGAAAGAAATGTGAACTGTATGCTGAGTGCATAGAGTGCCTCAGCCATGTTATTGATGTATAAGGAATCCATCCTGATGTGGATAAATTGAATTGCATCCAGAAGTGGCATACTCTTAGGAACTACAACAATATCCAACAATTTTTTGGATTAGTTCAACATTATCTGTCAGAATCAGTCTAGGTGCTTGCAGCAAGAAACCAACAAAAACACCCAAAGGAAAAGACTGGCAGCTGACTAGATAGTGTTGGAGAGTCCTAGCCCCATCTCTAGAGACCTGTTCTGTCATGTAGTACAAGGGTCAGAGTGCACAATAGATCAAATCTGGTGGGTTGTTGGCAGTTGGTATGGGATCAAAAAGAAACAGAGAAAATGCACAATTTGTCAGCTTTACTAATGGCACTAGTGATAGATGGCCAGGTTAGTGTTGGTGCCAAGTGTTAGGAGTGTTTATTCCCTTGTTAGTGCTGTGTTAGGAAGGAAGTTGGTTAAATTGTCAGCAAGAAATGGTGGTTTCAAGATTTAGCAAATACACTGGTTCCTGGTGCTGATTAAGGTGACTGGCAACAATGCTAGGCAAGAGAAAATAGACTGAAGATGGACTGGTGATGAAGCTTGGCACTTGGCACTGGTAATGGTGTTTAGGCAAGAGTGCTGGTGACAAGACAATGGTGTTAGCAATGGTCCTAAGAAAGAGTGAAGGTGTTGGTGATGGTGCTGGCAATGGACATTGGTGACAGAAGACAGAAGAATAGAAAAGATAAAAGTGTCAGCAAGGAAAAACTTGTATAGAATGATGGTGCTAAGCATGGGAAACACATTGAATCTGTTTCTGAGTGTTTAGTGATCACAGGAATGATAATGATGGAAAACAATGAGAGAAAAAAGACTGATAAGCAGAAACTTGACAATAATGGATGAAAAGAGTGTCCAAACAAAAAAAAATGGTTTTTTTTTTTTTTTTTTTTTGTAGCTACCTTTTGTACAGTATATATATTAGTAGAGTGGTAAAGTTTGGTAAGCTTTCCACTCCACATACTACCATAAATATGTATGCTTTTTCCTATATGCTATGGTGACAGAGGAAGGCTGACACAGTCTGAGGTTATGAAGTATTCATGCTGAGATTGACATGTAAGAAATGCTTAGATCTTGAAATGTCAGCTGCCAGTCATGTGTAAATCAGGTGCTAATACTATGTGACCAAACATGTCAAAAACAGAAATAGGATACACCACAAGATGTGTATCATATTTATGATTACATGCAAGGTGATGTTCACATTGACCTGGATGGAGATGACTTGCCACCACCCATGGGTGGACAAAATTTGCAAGCACATAGCAGAGCTACGTGCAATGGCAGATATGCACCACAGCATAGTACATAGCTATGCAACCAAGTCTAAGAGCAGGATCAAGAGACCAAGCTACTTAAGAGAGAGCAGAATGATCTCCTAGAAAAGGCTATTGATCAGAAAAGCTGAGGAGACTGCCCTGACAATGATGTGCAGTTGGAGGAGGTGCTCTTCAGTGCCTCTCATTACCCTGCACCCTCTGACTAATCTGATGACACATTTTTGTGTTGCATCTGGAAAGGATATGGTGGCAACAACTGGTTCACCAAAGTACTGAAGTCTCCAAAGGATTATAAATCCTTTTGAGTAAAACATGGCCTGTGCTGGATCAAGAACTTGGTTAGTAACAAGGTGTTATGTATTCCTCATGACCAAGAGCTTATTGCCCAAGTTCTCAGCCAGGTGCACTGTACTCTGGGACACTTTAGCATCCAGCACACTACAGAATATATCTGTCAATGATACTGGTGGCTGTCAATATTAACTGATATGTATGCATTCTGCCAGATGTGCCCTGCTTGTCAGCAGGCCAAAGGGTCCAATAAAGTACCAACAGAGAAGCTCCATTCCCTGATAATTCCAACAAAACTCTGGGATTCCATTGGAATGGACTTAATTGGTCCATTCCTGAAGTCTAAAGAGTATAACTACCTTTAGGTAGTTATGTGTCATATAATAAGCATAGTGCACCTTGTTCTAGTGCATACCACTATGACAGCATCCTAGCTGTCCTGGATTTACTCACATGAAATCATGAGGCTCCATGGCCTCCCAAGCTCCATTGTAAATGATTAAGATTTTAAGTTCACATTCAAATGGTGGTGTGAATTGTACAAAATATTAGGGGCAAAGCTCCTAATGTCAACCTCCTTTCATTTGCAAACAGACAGTCAAACAGAACAGGCCAACAGAAACATTGGCCAGATCCTTTAGATAGTTGTCCATCTAAACCAGAAAGATTGAGTGGATCATATTGATCTCACCAAGTTTGCAATTAATGCAAGCATGTCTGAAATGACACAGTACATGGAGGTTGGGCAGTGGGTATATGCCCTCCATAATCAAGGAGATCCAGTCAGACTCAGTGATTTTCAAGAGCATAATAGACTTTGCCTGCCAGGCTCTAGTAAATCTGGCAGCTGCACATGATACAATCATTAAAGCTTGCATCTTTCAGATCTGGAAGGCCAATACCCATCAAAGGGAGGACTCCAAGCTAATAAAAGATGCATTAGTGTACCTTTCCACACAAAACTTGAGCCTCCTGAAAGGGAGAGCAAGAAAACTCTGCCTTAAATGGGCTGGGCCATATAAAATTGCAGAGGTGTATCATGACACCTCAAATTACATGCTGGAGCTGCCAAAAGCACTTTTAGAAACAACATATCATTCTCAAGTTTCACATATCGCTGTTGTGCCCATATCAGGCAAGCAACAATGCTATGTTTTCCAATAAGGCTATTCCAGAGCCCTATGATTTTAGTGCACCAGATGACTATGAGTGGTTTATGAATGAACTTATTGGCCATCACTGAGGAGGCAATGGCTTGGAGTTTGAGGTTTGATGGAGCCTTGGCAACACCACATGGGAGTTGCTAAAGACCTACAAGAACCTGGTAGCTCTTGACAGATATCTGAAAATTCAAGGCATTAAGCACTCAAGTCAGCTGGCCAAATGCACCTGACTGATGTCATTAGTCCAGTCAGGTCATGTGATACCAGCCATCAAACTGGCCATCACTGACATGAATTTGACCCCCCTTGAGCCTGCTTGAACCCTCCTTCTTGCCTCCTATTGGTCTCTCCCCCATCAGACTACTCCTAGCCCCTACAGTCTCCATGACTCAACCAACTGCTCCAGCCAATTCCTCGGATGCTTCCAGCCCCCAGAATGATGCCTGGAACCATCTGCTTGCTCTAGAGACTCAGGTGCAGACTACCCAAACCTCTCTGACCCTGTATATGACTGAACTTGCTGGATTGTGCCAAACTATGAACACCATCCTTACACTCTCTTCAGATGCTCTTAGAGCATCTTCCTCCTACTCCAGTCATCACTCTCACACCTCCTACACCACCAGAGATGGATCCTGCACCTTGCTTCAATGTTTTTGCAGCTCCACACACAAAAATACCTTGCCCAGCACTCCATGACACTTACAATGGAGACTGAGCAGGGGGTGAATGCTTCCTTCAGTCTTGTGTTACATACATCCAACTAAGCAGTGAACCCTTCACTTCTGATGCCTTGAAGATTTCCTGGGTCCTTTCATACATGAAGTTGGGCTGTGCCTCGACATATGCACTTTAGGTTTTTTGATGATCTGGAGGAGTGAATAGCTTTGTCAATTGGAAAGCCTTTGAGATGGATTCTTGAGCAGAGTTCTGGACCCAGCTAAGACTGCAGCACTCTCCCTCCATAATCTTAACCAGTATGGCCAAGGGAAGCAATCTTTAGACAATTATATCAACTCCTTCCATGCTCTAGCTGAGCAGGCTAGTTATCTGGATGGTCTTCAGCTCTGCCTCACCTTCCATGAAGGCCTACACCCTACTCTCATAGAATGCATTGACAACTTAGCAGAAGAATGCCCAGACAATAGCATTGCTACTTGGTACAAGGTTGCTTGTGATCAGTGGCAGCTTATGAAGCTAAAGTATGAGCTATGACGTCCTAACACTTTTCATCCAGTCCATCATCCCTCTCAATTGCCAGTTGCTCATCCCCTCCCTGCTGTACATGCTTCCTTTATTGCTCCACCACCTCCAGCTGCAGCCATGACCTCTACCTCCAGGAATCCCCATGGAAGTAGATTCCTCTTGCCAATGTGCATTGACACCTCTCTTGTGCCATCACTGCAAAAAAACCCGGCCACTTTGTGTGCTACTGCCCTCAGGGACTGGAGGTGTGCTACCTCTCTCCCTCTGAACAAGAGGAGCTTCTGCTACAGCTTTTGGCTGCAAAAGATGCTTCAGGAGACCCCTCTCCTGATGCTTCACTGGTGGATCTGTCTTCTGAAGTGAGCCCTGCAGCTCCATCCACTGAACAGGAAGAGGATTTTTAGTTGGGTGATGGATGAGTTGTACACCTCCGCTGCCTAGTGCTAATCAGTTTGCTTGTCTGTCTATAGAACCTGACAATATATGTTCCTCTGTTGACAATTCAACAACTGAACCTGTAAGCACCCTCTTTGATGTACAAAACCCCCCTCTGGTCAAAGGCTTGACCTGAGTCCCCTCCTCTCCATCCTCTTTCCCATGAATTCCTGCCTGGGAATGATGCCTCCCTTGTCAATATATTGTTGCCTTGTTTCCATCCCCAAACTCTCTACATCTGAATGTGGAGATTGAGACTACTGACACACAACAAAATTGAAGCATTGTTGCCTTATTGGATAGTGGTGCAACAGGTTTATTCCTTGACATAAACTATATGAAACAATACTGCCTGACCACTAGACCTCTCTCTCATCCCATCCCTGTATATAACATCAATGGCACTCTTAATGAAGCAGGATCTATCTGCTCTGTGGTGGATCTCATTTTGCACTATTGCTCTCATTTGGAACATGCTGTCTTTGCTATTACTAGCCTTGGAAAGCAAGACATGATCCTGGGCTTCACTTGGCTTTGAAAGCACAATCCAGAGATCAATTGATCAAAGGATGAGGTGCACATGAGTAGGTGCCCTGGCATTGTTCTATCTATGCCAATGAGGTCTGAAAGGAGCACAGAGCATTAGTCCATGAGCATGCTGCCATACATGCTTGTCATGTAGGGCATATTCTCTTTGCTGACATTGATCTGTTGAATCCTCTCCCTCTGGTGTTTCCTCATAGAGAGGCCCTCTATGAGGATGTCTGGGGCATGGAAAGTGAAACCCAGTAGAAAGATGAATATAAAGGTGAATTTATCAGCACTCTGGACTCAGAGTCTCCAGACGAGACTATAGAGGTAGATGATAGGATCTATGCTGCTACACTGCATCCACCACCAATGGCTGCAGAGATCTGGGCTAGTCAGACCACATCTCAGCACCTGGCCCAAGCATTTGCAGCAAACTCCCAGCCCAAACCCTTGCATAGCACAGTTCCTCATCACCTCCAGGACTTTGAAGATGTGTTCTCCAAGGGATCATTTGACTCACTCCCAGAGTGTAAGCAGTGGGATTATGCAATTGAACTTGTTCCAGATGCAGAACCTTCTAGCTGTAAAGTATACCCCCTTGCTCCTCAGAAGCAGGACCAGCTAGATGCATTCTTGCAAGAGAATCTCAACTCTGAATGAATATGCCCTTCAAAGTCTTTGATGGCCTCTCTAGTCTTCTTCATCAAGAAGAAGGATGGATCCCTTTGTCTGGTTCAGAACTACTGTGTTCTGAATGCAATGATGGTGAAGAATTGCTATCCCCTTCCACTTATCTCTGAACTAGTCAACAACCTCCAAGTGCATGCTACTTTACCAAGTTGGACATCCGTTGGGGCTATAACAATGTGCACATCAAAGAAGGTGATGAGTGGAAGGCTGCCTTTTGAACCAACCATGGACTCTTTGAACCTCTGGTAATGTTCTTTGGGCTCACAAATAGCCCTGCCACCTTCCAGACAATGATGAATGATATCTTCCATGACTTGATTGCAGAAGGCATGGTCTGTGTCTTGATGATACCAACACAAGGACACCATACCCATGCCAAAATGGAATGAAGAAAAAGTGCACAAGTTGGTGCAGTACTTTCAAGAATTGGAGTACCTCTTTCAAGACTGCCAAGTTAATGATGATTGCCAAAAGGACTATGTTGTCTGCTACTTGACCTATGACACTGGCAAAACATGGATGAGTGTTAAAGAATACAAAGGCAAATTCACTCCTGCAGCTACTCGTGATGATCTGAATCCAGTTGCCCATGCTTATACTTATGAGAAATAGAAGGTGGAAATCTTCAAGCTTTACCCTGGTTCAGAGTCCAGGGACAGGTATACCTGAAATGACCTCAAAAAGCTGATAGCCAACTTCCTTGGCAAGGGTACTCTGTTGTGAGCATC